>SJYX01004493.1:77033-170400 GCA_006410675.1 Oreotragus oreotragus
AAAAAAAAAAAAAAAAAAAAAACCTATTTGGTCCAAAGCTGAATTTGAAGACAATTTTAAATATGGAGAGAGAAGAATGGGAGTTAAGAAAAGCACAGAAGAATGCTAACAAAAACATACATTTATGTACACAGCTGAGCCTGACTCTAGCTTAAAAGATATCAAGAATAACATCCATCAAACAACAACATAACCACTTGGAACAGAAACATCTCTATCAGAATTAACAAAGTAGGTGTTAAAGTGGATCCTTTCCTAAGCCTTTTTAAAAAGGCTTTCTAACTGCCTGCATTCCAGGTGCTGGGGACTGACCTCTTTTTTTTTCCTGTATAGCTTTAAGATAAAACTGGAAAAGTTGAACTGCAAAGAAATTCCATTTGAAATTCAAATTAAGAGAATACATATGAAAACATTTCAAGACAGTTTAACTTTCAGTTATTTGCGTTCACTTATTTTTTGCGTTAAGTTTATCAAATGGCCGAGCTCGATCTCCAGAGCACTGACTGAACGACAATAGTGAATTGACCCGGTGCGCGGCCAGACAAGCAGTGCAGCTTCAGTCTCACCTATTAACTCTCGAGTATCTTGCTATTAAAGGAAGTTCATCCATTACACTTTCATTTGAGACATGAAGGGACTTACACAGGATAATGGACAGATCAAAACACTTATTTTGGCAACAAATGACGATTATGCCCTGAACCAGCATTTACTGGCTCTCTAATTACGTTATTTAATTGATGATGGGCTCACTGCCACCCTATGCAAAGTAACTCCTCTCTCATACCGGATGAAATGGAACCTTACTATGTCAAATGTACTTAACTCAAGGATCACAAAGCATCTTGCCAAATACTCCTCAATACAAATAGCACAGTTTCTTTAACTTTATGTGCAGAAAGTTCTACTTGTCACTGTATCAACACTGTAATTAAAGCTGAGATGACAGCCACTGGTCCCAAGCAGCCCATCTGGTTTGGAGAGATGAAAGGCCTGCCGTGCGGTGTGATTATCACGGCCAGGCCCACAGCACACCCAGAGAAAAACATCCAACAGTAGCTACCCAGAGGTACAACTGCAAAGGAGGAATTCACGATTACGTGACACCTTTAAAAACAAACTTCTGGTAAATCTTGTTATGCACATTTTCCCACAAAAAAAAAAAAAAAAACAGCACACACACAACTTAGAAGAAAAAGACCTTTTCCAAGTTCCAAATCTGGGTCATCAAATTTGGCACTATCTTTGGGCAGCTTTTTAACTAACTCAGGAGGCACGCACAAAGAACAGAGGAAAATGTCACAGCAACTTGGTCTTTGTTTCCTCTGTCCAGAGAGCCAGCCTATCAAAGGCGAGCCTGCTCCTGAGCGTGACACCACAGAGGGCAGACAACAGCTGAATGGAGGGCGGGGGACCAAGGGTCACAATCTAGGTTGAGCAAGATGTGTTCCCTTTTTCTTCTCTAACGACAGTTTCAAAGTAATACCAGAGTACTTGTGCAATCATCCTCAAAAGACACAAACAGAACTCAGGTGCTCCAGGATGGCAACACTGAGGAAGAGCAATCAGGGTCCTACAGAGAGCAAATGCAGTCTCAGGGTCTCTGATTTAGAACTATCCAAGTTATGCCATTGACTGGGTCTGCAGGAGCCAAAAATAGTAACTGTTTCAATGGCACTTTTTCTACAAGCAGAATCATCTTACATCTTTTGGCTAAGAGCATTTCATCACCACCACCCCACCACCACCAAAGGATCAGAATAGTCTAAGTTTTGCAATTCAACAACTGCATACACTCTCACTCCTCAGTGGAGAAGGAATGTGAAGGATATTGCGCAAGTCACTTCAGAAGACCCTCTCACCATGTAAGAAAGTCTGAAATGTGACTATGGAGAAATTCTTGCAAACGAATATAAAGCTTCTCAAAGCCTATAGAAACCATGAAACCTAAGCCTGCTCCATCTGAACTGCTAGAAAGAAAATGGTTCTGAGAGCACGGAGCCCTCTTAGGCCAGCTTAATCTTCCAAAAGCCTCTTCCAAAACTCTTCGGAAGTTGGGATAGGAAACACAACAGAAGCAGAAAAGCTTGACAGGACAACGGGAAAAGAGCAGCCCCCAAGAAAAATTAAGACTCCCCGCCAAACGCCAGAGATACAAGACTACACAATCCCTCTTTGAGAGGGGACTGAAACCATGTGGCAGGGCCAACCCTACATACACACTCACACATACACATACACACACTCTCACAGCTACCGCCCTGCCAGGGGATGATGAAATGAGGAACGGAAATTAACATTTCAGGCAACGTCTCACATTGTTCCTTGAGGCCAAGGGCTGCTGCTGGTGCAGCCGCCGCCGCCGCTTCCCTCCCACCCGCCCCCAGTCCNAATCTGAGAACATACTAAAGCAAAAACAAAATGAAGTTCCACAGAAGATATGGATAAAAATATACAGTAGCGAAAAGAAGTGCAGAGAAAAGGAAAGAATGAAACCTTTGAACACATTAATTCACAAATGTTTACTGAATGTCTGATACCGGCCAGGCACTAAATCAGGCACTGGAAGCGAAATGTAACGGTGGCTGTCTACCAGCATGTGGTTTCTCACCATGGAGGGAAGACACACGTTCGTTGAATACAAGTACCTAATTACAGGCTGTGATAAGTGCTTTGAAAGAGAAGTATAGGGAGTTATGAAAGAATACTGAGTGAAAATCAGGTCTAGTCTGAGCAGTGGCTTGACACTTAAGGTGCTGCCAGAAGGCTGAAGAAGAAGTAGGAGTAAGATGTGGTGGAGAACATCCATTAAGGTGGCTTCTAGCCACATGTGACAAGCACCAGAAATGTGGCAAGTCCAGGCTGACATGTGCTGTAAATATAAAATATCGGGTTTCGAAGGTGTGGTGTGAAGAAAAGAATGTAAAATGTAAAAAAGTAAATCTTTGTATTTTTTACATGTGTATGTGCTTAGTCACTCACCCTTTGCAACCCTATGGACTGTAGCCCACCAGGCTCCTCAATCCATGGAATTCTCCAGGCAAGAATCCTGCAATGAGTTGCCATGCCATGCACTGCTCCAAGGGATCTTCCCAACCTAGGGATAGAACCCACATCTCCTGCATTACAGGCAGATTCTTTGAACCACCAGTGAAGCCCTGCTGCTGCTGCTGCTGCTAAGTCACTTCAGTTGTGTCCAACTCTGTGTGACCCCATAGACAGCAGCCACCAGGCTCCCCCATCCCTGGGATTCTCAAGGCAAGAACATTGGAGTAGGTTGCCATTTCCTTCTCCAATGCGTGAAAGTGAAGTCGCTCAGTCGTGTCCTAGCAACCCCATGGACTGCAGCCTATAAGCCTGACTACATGTGAAAATGATAGTGTTTGGGACAATTGCATTAAAATATAGTGTTAAAGTTAATTAAATCTTCTTTTTTTCTTTTTAATTGTAGCCGCTTGGGAATTTTAAATGACATCCTGGCTGCATTCCATTTCTGTTGGACCACCCTGGGTTAGGTTAGGGGCAGCCTAACCCATCTCCTTTAGGTAGAGAGAGGCCTGGTGGCTGGAGGGACAGCACTCATTTATTCAAAGCACACTTAGGGCTTTTGAGTGCCTACTATGTGCCTGGAACAATTCTAAAAGTGAAAAAATGAATGTTAGTCCCTCAGTTGTGTCCGACTCTTTTGCAACCCCATGGACTGTAGCCCACCAGGCTCCTCTGTCCATGGGATTCTCCAGGCAAGAATAATGGAGTGGGCTGCCTTGCCCTTCTGCAAGAGATCTTCCCGACCCAGGGATCAAACCTGTGTTTGCCTTCATTGCAGAGAGGTTCTTTACCTTATGAGCCACGAGGGAAGANATGGACTGTAGCCCACCAGGCTCCTCTGTCCATGGGATTCTCCAGGCAAGAATAATGGAGTGGGCTGCCTTGCCCTTCTGCAAGAGATCTTCCCGACCCAGGGATCAAACCTGTGTTTGCCTTCATTGCAGAGAGGTTCTTTACCTTATGAGCCACGAGGGAAGACCAGCACAATTCTAAGGCCTGTATTAAATATGGGGTAGTGGAGGGCTCAGATTAGATCACCTTTGAGCTGAATCACAAAGGAAGCAAAGCATGTGGATTGGGGAAGAGCACCCCAGGACTCACAGGAAGGAGCCTCAGCAACCACAGAGCAAAGCTGGAGCAAATGAGATGAAGGAAGTGGCTAGTAAAAGTCCCAGTTTAGAGTTGAAATTTCACTCTGAATGAAAACTAAACCACAGAGAGTCTCAGGAAGGTAAGGGGACCCACTGTTGAAAGGGTCACTCTGGAGATGATGGCGGCATGGAGGAGGTGGCAGTGATGTCCAGACTGGTGAGACAGTGGCATCTGGGATGTGTTTTGAAGATAGAGTAGGCATGATTTTGTGAGCTGTGAGAGAAAGAGGCAGATCTGGGGTGCAGTCAACATTGGCTGGAAAGACGGGGAGGAATAAGTCTGGGTCACAAAACTGGGAATTTAGTTTTATACAGCTAAGTCTGAGATGCTTGGGCCTCCTCATGGAATACTAGGGAGACAGCAGCAGAGAGGTGGCCAGACCCCTGGAGGCCTCCAGGCACAGGCCTGGATCTCAGCCTGCAAGTAGCGCCTGCAGTGAAGGGCTCAGAGGCAGCAACTACCAAAACAATGCGCACTTGACAGGGGGCTAGCAGGAAAGCTATCGCAGTGGTTCCGGACAAAAGAGACACAGGAAGAGTAATGGGGACCTAGAGAAGGTGGACAGTGGCAGGGTGGTGGGACAGGGGTCAGGACGAACCGCCTGCTGGGCTAGGGGGTTGAAAGGGGCCTGCCAGAGCCAGCATTGCTACATCTTCTAGTTTTTTATTGGAAAATAAATTTTGATTGGACGTTTCAAGAAAAGAACATTTCAATAAGAGTTCAACAATTTGTCAAACATTGTGCAGACAAGCAAAACATCAGATATACAAATTCCTGACCTTGATCCCTAAAGGACAGTTCTCCAATCTTTGCCTGTGAAGTCTGCTTTCCTTCAGCAGTTACTTGGGCTTACCTCAAGGTTCTGGCCCAGAAGCTCTGGGAGAAGCTCAGAGCATCCCCAAGCCCAGTCAGGAAGGCCTGGCCCCAGCAGCACCTGTGCTTGGCCATCTCGCATACTGCTGTCTGAGTATATGCACCAGAGCCCATACCTCCGTGTCCACCCCCACCCAAAGCTCCTAGGTTCACCTTGCAAACACTTATTCAGGCCTATGTTTGCCAGGAACTGGCCTGGGAACTGTGTACTGAGCCACGAACAAAACCAGGTTCCTGCCAAAGGCACTCATGTTCCAGCGTGTCTGTGTCTCTGGAACCCAGTGGAGCTCATAGTTGACCAGACACAAGCCAGTCCATGGCTCCCCCAGTGATGCCAGTGCCCTCCCAGAGAAGAAATGATGCATCCTACCTGGCTCTTGCCTGAGTGAAGGTACCGATCACCTTTCCACACTCACCAGCCGCCCACACCCCATGCCATGTGTGGCCTGGGAGACTGGCGGGCTGCTGCGCCCAGTGGAACTCCTCCCTCCATTGCAGAGTGGTCAGAGCAGGCCCACAGCCTGGTACCTCCCTTCTTCTTTTTCCCTGGGACTCTGTGTTAAGAACTGGCATCTGGGTTTGGGCCCAACTGGCCCAGCCTCAGCCCTGTGCTCGACACCAGCTTGCTAGCATTCTCAGCATTAGAATCTGGAACCCAGGTTCATTTCACAGTAAATTATTACACGTTTCACTTTCCAGTTACCATAGCTCTGTGTTGCTCAGTTGTGTCCAACCATGGGATTTTCCAGGCAAGTGTACTGGAGTGGGTTGCCATTTCGTTCTCCAAGCTTTGTGTTGTATTGTCCCCCAAACCTCAAGAGGAGGAGGAACTATGGCAGAAAGCAGGATTCAGATATTCCTGTGGCCCCTGAACTTGGGGCCATCAGAACACCCCCCAATTTTTAAAACTCTCCACCCAGTACTTTTCTTGTAGTCCTACAAGTTTTGACTTATGAAATATGATGATGTAATTTTTTAAAACAATTCATCACAAATCCAACTAGAAGACTGAGAGTAAAAATAAGTCTTCCTAAGACATTTCCTAATCACACTGTCCTACACTTGCACAATGAATTTCCACGTGCAGAAGGCGAGGGCCTTGTTCTGTTGGGAGACAGACGCATGCTCATTCAGCAAACAATTGGATGCGGGATATGTGTGCTGGACAACATTACAGCCTCAAAAAAAAAAAAAAAACCACACAAAAATGTGTTGACACTTTCACAGTCAGATAGTCAGGACCTGACACACCATCTTGTGATAATGTAACTGGAGTAGGATGTGCCAGAAGCTTTCTCAGGCAGCCACATTCAGTCAGTGGCATGATACCCACCTGCAGCCCCCTTCTTGGATTTCTGAGAAAGCCACAGACATCTCTGTGCTCCTCGCCATCCATGGAAAGCTGCCCCTGGGGACACAACTGAGCTCTGCTGGTGACAGTGGCTGGGACAGCAGTCCTCTGGCTAGTGCTAGTTATTCAACTAACTACAATGCTTTTTTTCCAGGATGGTAAATTCAGACCGTTTTACTAATGCTGAATTCAGTAAAGACTTTATATGAAAAACAAATTCCCCAAATTGTCCCTTGGTACTTAGCTGGAGAGGGGCCCAAAGGAACAATGTTTTTTAGTGGTCTTTATTTTTTTTTCAATTGAAGTGTAATTTATAATGTTTTGTTAGTTTCAAGTTTAAGGGCTTCCCTGGTGGTGCAGAGGTTAAAGCATCTGCCTGCAATGTGGGAGACCTGGGTTTGATCCCTGGGTCGGGAAGATCCCCTGGAGAAGGAAATGGCAACCCACTCCAGTACTCTTGCCTGGAGAATCCCATGGACGGAGGAGCTTGGTGGGCTGGAGTCCACGGGTCACAAAGAGTCAGACATGACTGAGCAACTTCACTTTCACTTTTTTTTTCAATTGAAGTATAATTTATAATGTTTTGTTAGTTTCAAATGTACAGCAAAGTTATTCAATTATACATATATATGCATGTTCTTTTTCAGATTATTTTCCATTATAGGTTATTACAAAGTATTTTATACAGTAGTGTGTATATGTTAATCCCGAACTCCTAATTTATCTCACCCTCCCCCCAAACCCTTTGGTAGCCATAAGTCTGTTTCTCTATGTCTGTGAGTCTATTTCTGTTTTATAAATAAGTTCATTTGTGTCGTATTTTACATTCCACATGTAAGTGGTATCACATATTTTTCTGTCTCTGACTTTACTTCATGAGATAGTCTCTAGGTCCATCCGAAGAATAATCTCAAATCCAAGTTCCCTTCTTAAATTTATGATGATCATAGATGTCTTTGGTGGAAAGTAATTCTAGTTACATCAGAATTGCCATGTTTGATTTAGACCACTAGCTTGCAAGGGTGGTTCCAGAGAGTCCTAGGGGAGGTGGACAAGACCCTCTGTAGGTGTTGGCAAAGGTCAGTTCTCTTCCTGATGGTACTAGGTGGTGTCTCTGTTTCCCTCTCCTCCTGAGTGCCTGTCCATGATGCGGGACAACCATGTCCCTCTGACACTGAGTAGTGTACTTTCGTGTACTCTAAACATTACTCAGTTCTGATAAGAATATGGTAAATATCCATAGACACAACCCACATAAACAAAAACTCTTCGGATGTGCTTCCCCAGTGGTCCAGTGGTTAAGAATCCACCTGCCAATGCTGGGAACGCAGGTTCAATCCCTGGTCTGGGGAAATTCCACATGCCTCACGGCAACTAAGCCTGTGTGTCACAACTACTGAAGCCCTCTTGCCTAGAGCATGTGCTCTGCAACAAGAGGAGCCACTGCAATGAGAAGCCCATGCAATGCAACTAGCGATTAGACCCTGCTCAACACAACTAGAGAAAGCCCTTGCACAGCCACGAAGACCCAGCATGGTGGAAAATAAAAATAAACCCAAATCCCTATTCCATAGAATCTACAAGGGCTTCCTAGGTGGCTCAGTGTGTAAAGAATCCTCCTGCCAATGCAGGAGACTTGGGCTTGATCCCTGGGTTGGGGAGAACCCTGGAGAAGGAAATGGCAACCCACTCCAGTATTCTTGCCTGGGAAATCCTATGGGCAGAGGAACCTGGCGTGCTGCAGTTCAGGGGGTTGCAAAAACAGCAACATAGAATCTACATATTTAAGGGCTTAGCTGGAGCCAAAGGTGATGCAGCTGTGAGCATACCAGGCCTTCACTGACCAAGCACTAATCATGCAAGTCCCAAAGGACAAAAAGACATTTTAAAATAGTGCCTGTGAAAGTTGGTCAGTCGTGTCCAACTCTGCGACAGTCCATGGAATTCTCTAGGCCAGAATACTGGAGTGGGTAGCCTTTCCCTTCTCCAGGGGATCTTGCCAACCCAGGGATCAAACCGGGTGTCTCCTGCATTGCAGGCAGCTTCCTTACCAGCTGAGCCATCAGGGAAGCCCCAGAGTAGTGCNAGTCCATGGAATTCTCTAGGCCAGAATACTGGAGTGGGTAGCCTTTCCCTTCTCCAGGGGATCTTGCCAACCCAGGGATCAAACCGGGTGTCTCCTGCATTGCAGGCAGCTTCCTTACCAGCTGAGCCATCAGGGAAGCCCCAGAGTAGTGCATGATGTCCATATAACACATAACCGGTAAGAATGTGACTGCGGACTCTGGGGTGGGCTTGTGCTCAGTGTTTTGCTAACCAGTCTCCACACATCCTCTCCCGCAGCAGTCGTCAGGAAGAGCACGGGCTCTGGGACCAGTCTGCATGGGTTCAGACCCCAAAACCGCCCCTACTAACTGTGATCCAGAGCAGCAGATTCACTCAGGGTCTTGGTTTCCCACCTACGGTGAGGGATGTGTGCCCAACACAGCAGAAACCTGTTGACTGTGACTGCAAACTAAGGAAATGCCCACATTAGACCTGTGGGTGTCCTTCTGTATCTGATTTCTGGAGTTCCCCTGCCATCTTGCTCCAGTTCTGAATGCCCATGGGAGCAAGCCCAGGGCACATACAGGCCTCTGCGACAACAGATGTTCCGTAGCCTGGGGAATGAGGCTGGGCTCCAGGGCTGGGTGTTCTGGAAGAAGGAGCTGAGGGGTCACAGCGAGGAAGGAGAGAAAGCCAGCCCTGGGGATCATGGAAGATGGTGGGGGCAGTGTGTAAAGGTGGAGCTGGGCTGGTCCTCAGCATCTCCTGAGCTTGCACATGGCTCCAGGGCTGCCCCTTGTCACTTACACACCTGCTGACAGATTTCCTGTGGGGGACGTGCCCTGACCAGGCCAGCTCTTGCCGAGTCGCTGCTGAGAATTGGCCCTGTGCCTGCTTCCACGAAGTCCTGGGTGGGGTTCCAAGCCTGCACCTACTCCCATGACACAGTCATCTGATGCCAGCAACAGTGTAGGCGTTCAGTGTTGTGGGAATTAATAGTTTGTCATTCCAACACAGCTTTACTGTACAACTTTCAAAGGTATCCAGAAACTAAAAGGACAGGTGTCACAGGAGTTAATGTAGAAACGCTCTGGCTGGCCTGCACTCCAGTGTCCAGGGCTGTGATCCATTTTGTGCCCTCAGTGTCCAGCCAGGCCAGGTGCTTCCCATCCACCCTCACAAATGCTTCAGTTTTTCCCTCTGCCACAGACAGATTGTAAACACAGTCTATGGGATTTGCTTTATTTTGTTTATTATGTTTACAAAGCTGTAATCTCATATAGGATCACCTTAAGACCCAAGTTCCAAATAAACTGTCAAAGGAAATGAAACATAAAGCCGCAGGGATGACGATGGCAAAGCCCAAACTGCATACTGCGATCTGAGAGTCTATGAAACCCAAGCACCGTCTTGTCTCCAAGTAATCTCCAAATTAACCTGATCAGCTTTCCACTACCCCCAGCCAGGGCTGGCTGTGAATGCCAAAGACACAGGACCCTGTGGCAGAAGTTGCTGGGAGATGCTGGCGCCCACCGCCTGTGCCCTGTGTTTTTTTTCCAACAATCCAGGGGGAGGGGGACTTAAGTGAGCATGGGTCAAATTCTCTGCAGAAGCAGCCACCTCTTCCTCTGTCAAACCGATGACAGAGAAAAGGAGACAGTGTCCCATTCCCCTTAGACCTGGGCCTCTGCCCCCACAGCCTGTCCTGGAGGGAGGCCTGCCTGGGACTGCCTGAGACTTCCCTGGGGCTGCAGGGCAAGCCCAGTGGCCTGCCACCGGGGCAAACTGGAGGCTCCCCAGGTTTCCACTGCCTCCAGGAGACCAGCCCCTCTCACCCGACCTCCCCTTCCCCGATATGGGGTCTTCCTGTCCTCTCATTCCCCACAGCATTCTCTCTAGAGTCTGTTCTCCAGGAAGCAGTCCAAGCCATGCTTCTAAAACACATCAACTGGTCCTAGGCTCAGAATCCTCAGTCCCTCCACCATAGAGGCGGGGTCCTGAGCAAGGCACACTCTACCCGATTTTAAAATGTTCCCTTCTGTGTGCCCTTCTCTGTGTTTTGCCCATCTCCCTGGGAAAGCACTTTCCCTGCGCTTTGTGGGCTCGGTTTACTGTTGCTTCTCCCTGGTCAGAAGAGCGGGAGCCACAGAGGCCAGGCATCGTTTTGTTCGTGGCTGTGTCCTCCACACCCAGAACACAGCCATGCGGTGGACGTCTGTCAAAGGCAATTCCAGTTTGTCCCACAAAATCTCCTTTGCCCCTCAGTTCCTTCCTTCTCTGTTTCGAGGGCCTCTCACTAATCCCCCAAAACTCATCACAGAAGCTCTAGCCTCCTTCCCCATCTCCCCATCAGCTATGCTCTGGGTGTCTTCTCCATGCCCTGCCTTGTTTGTCCTTTCTCCTTCTACTCTGCGTTACAGCACATCGAGAATGGGCAGGCATCTCTGAGTTTGAGGGAGTAGGGCAGGAGGTTGGAGGAAGGCAGGCTGTCCTTAGTGGACTGGAGGAGAGCACTTGCCTGTCACTGTCTTTCCCCATTACGCCTGGGGCTGTCTGCCATGGATGCAGTCTCAAAAATGACAGAATGAGCTCTGTTCATTTCCATGGCAAACCATTCAATGTCACAGTAATCCAAGTCTATGCCCCAACCACTGATGCCAAAGAAGCTGAAGTTGAATGGTTCTATGAAGACCTAAAAGACCTTCTAGAACTAACACCCAAAAAAGATGTCCTTTTCATCACAGGGGACTGGAATGCAAAAGTAAGAAGTCAAGAGATACCTGGAGTAGCAGGAAAGTTTGGCCTTGTAGTACAAAATCAAGTAGGGCAAAGGCTAACAGAGTTTGCCAAGATAATGCACTGGTCATAGCAAACACCCTCTTCCAACAACACAAGAGAAGACTCTACATATAGACATCACCAGATTGTCAATACTGAAATCAGATGGATTATATTCTTTGCAGCCAAAGATGGAGAAGCTCTATACAGTCAGCAAAAAAAAAAAAAAGACTGGGAGCTGACTGTGGTTCAGATCACGAACTCCTTATTGCCAAATTCAGACTTAAATTGAAGTACATAGGGAAAACCACTAGACCATTCAAGTATAACCTAAATCAAATCCCTTATGATTATACAGTGGAAGCGATGGATAGATCCAAGGGATTAGATCTGATAGATAAGAGTGCTGGAAGAACTGTGGACAGAGGTTTGTAACATTGTACAGGAGGCAGTAATCAAAACCATTCTCAAGGAGAAATGTAAAAAGGCAAAATGGTTGTCTGAGGAGGCTTTACAAATAGCTGAAAAAAGAAGAGAAGTGAAAGGCAAAGGAGAAGAGGAAAGATATATCCATGTGAATGCAGAGTTCTAAAGAATAGCAAGAAGAGATAAGAAAGCCTTCCTCAAAAAAAAAAAGAAAGAAAGAAAGAAAAGAAAAGAAAGCCTTCCTCAGTGCATTTCTCAAGAAATAGAGAAAAACAATAGAATGGGAAAGACTAGAGATCCCTTCAAGAAAATTAGAGATACCAAAGGAACATTTCATGCAAAGATGGGCTCAATAAAGGACAGAAATATGGACCTAACAGAAGCAGAAAATATTAAGAAGAGGTGGCAAGAATGCACAGAAGAACTATATAAAAAAGACNCTAGAGATCCCTTCAAGAAAATTAGAGATACCAAAGGAACATTTCATGCAAAGATGGGCTCAATAAAGGACAGAAATATGGACCTAACAGAAGCAGAAAATATTAAGAAGAGGTGGCAAGAATGCACAGAAGAACTATATAAAAAAGACCTCAATGACCCAGATAACCATGATGCTGTGATTACTTACATAGAGCCAGATATCCTGGAGTGCAAAGTCAAGTGGGCTTTAGGAGGCCTCACTGCAAACAAAGCTAATGGAGGTAATGGAATTCCAGTTGAGCTATTTCAAATCCTAAAAGATGATGCTGTGAAAGTGCTGCACTCAATATACCAGCAAATTTGGAAAACTCAGCAATGGCCACAGGACTGGAAAAGGTCAGTTTTCATTTCAATCCCAAAGAAAGGCAATGCCAGATAATGTTCAAACTACCACACAATTGCACTCATCTCAAACGCTAGCAAAGTAATGCTCAAAATTCTCCAAGCTAGGCTTCAACAGTATGTGAACCAAGAACTCTCAGATGTTCAAGCTGGATTTAGAAAAGACAGAGGAACCAGAGATCAAATTGCCAACATCCACTGGATCATAGAAAAAACAAAAGAATTTCAGAAAAATGTCTGCTTCACTGATTACAGTAAAGCCTTTGACTGTATGGATCACAACAAACTGGAAAATTCTTCAAGAGATGGGACTACCAGACCTCCTTACCTGTCTCCTGAGAAATCCGTATGCAAGTCAAGAAGCAACAGTTAGAACTGGACGTGGAACAATGGACTAGTTCCAAATTGGGAAAGGAGTATGTCAAGGCTATATATTGTCACCCTGCTTATTTAACTTATATTCAGAGTACGTCATGTGAAATGCTGGGCTGAATGAAGCACAAGTTGGAATCCAGATTGCCAAGAGAAATATCAATAACCTCAGATACATAGATGACACCACCCTTACGGTAGAAAGTGAAGAAGAACTAAAGAGCCTCTTGATGAAAGTGAAAGAGGAGAGTGAAAAAGTTGGCTTAAAACTCAACGTTCAAAAAAACCAAGATCATGGAATCCGGTCCCATCACTTCATGGCAAAGAGATGGGAAAACAATGGAAACAGTGACAGACTTTATTTTCTTGGGCTCCAAAGTCACTGCAGATGGTGACTGCAGCCATGAAATTAAAAGACACTTGCTCCTTGGAAGAAAAACTATGATCAACCTAGATAGCATTTTAAAAAGCAAAGACATTACTTTGCCAACAAAGGTCCATCTAGTCAAAGCTATGGTTTTTCCAGTAGTCATGTATAGATGTGAGAGTTGGACTATGAAGAAAGTTAAGCGCTGAAGAATTGATGCTTTTGAACTGTGGTGTTGGAGAAGACTCTTGAAAGTCCCTTGGACTGCAAGGAGATCCAACCAGTCCACCCTAAAGGAAATCAGTCCTGAATATTCACTGAAAGGACTGAAGCTGAAGCTCCAATACTTGGGNGACAGAGGTTTGTAACATTGTACAGGAGGCAGTAATCAAAACCATTCTCAAGGAGAAATGTAAAAAGGCAAAATGGTTGTCTGAGGAGGCTTTACAAATAGCTGAAAAAAGAAGAGAAGTGAAAGGCAAAGGAGAAGAGGAAAGATATATCCATGTGAATGCAGAGTTCTAAAGAATAGCAAGAAGAGATAAGAAAGCCTTCCTCAAAAAAAAAAAGAAAGAAAGAAAGAAAAGAAAAGAAAGCCTTCCTCAGTGCATTTCTCAAGAAATAGAGAAAAACAATAGAATGGGAAAGACTAGAGATCCCTTCAAGAAAATTAGAGATACCAAAGGAACATTTCATGCAAAGATGGGCTCAATAAAGGACAGAAATATGGACCTAACAGAAGCAGAAAATATTAAGAAGAGGTGGCAAGAATGCACAGAAGAACTATATAAAAAAGACCTCAATGACCCAGATAACCATGATGCTGTGATTACTTACATAGAGCCAGATATCCTGGAGTGCAAAGTCAAGTGGGCTTTAGGAGGCCTCACTGCAAACAAAGCTAATGGAGGTAATGGAATTCCAGTTGAGCTATTTCAAATCCTAAAAGATGATGCTGTGAAAGTGCTGCACTCAATATACCAGCAAATTTGGAAAACTCAGCAATGGCCACAGGACTGGAAAAGGTCAGTTTTCATTTCAATCCCAAAGAAAGGCAATGCCAGATAATGTTCAAACTACCACACAATTGCACTCATCTCAAACGCTAGCAAAGTAATGCTCAAAATTCTCCAAGCTAGGCTTCAACAGTATGTGAACCAAGAACTCTCAGATGTTCAAGCTGGATTTAGAAAAGACAGAGGAACCAGAGATCAAATTGCCAACATCCACTGGATCATAGAAAAAACAAAAGAATTTCAGAAAAATGTCTGCTTCACTGATTACAGTAAAGCCTTTGACTGTATGGATCACAACAAACTGGAAAATTCTTCAAGAGATGGGACTACCAGACCTCCTTACCTGTCTCCTGAGAAATCCGTATGCAAGTCAAGAAGCAACAGTTAGAACTGGACGTGGAACAATGGACTAGTTCCAAATTGGGAAAGGAGTATGTCAAGGCTATATATTGTCACCCTGCTTATTTAACTTATATTCAGAGTACGTCATGTGAAATGCTGGGCTGAATGAAGCACAAGTTGGAATCCAGATTGCCAAGAGAAATATCAATAACCTCAGATACATAGATGACACCACCCTTACGGTAGAAAGTGAAGAAGAACTAAAGAGCCTCTTGATGAAAGTGAAAGAGGAGAGTGAAAAAGTTGGCTTAAAACTCAACGTTCAAAAAAACCAAGATCATGGAATCCGGTCCCATCACTTCATGGCAAAGAGATGGGAAAACAATGGAAACAGTGACAGACTTTATTTTCTTGGGCTCCAAAGTCACTGCAGATGGTGACTGCAGCCATGAAATTAAAAGACACTTGCTCCTTGGAAGAAAAACTATGATCAACCTAGATAGCATTTTAAAAAGCAAAGACATTACTTTGCCAACAAAGGTCCATCTAGTCAAAGCTATGGTTTTTCCAGTAGTCATGTATAGATGTGAGAGTTGGACTATGAAGAAAGTTAAGCGCTGAAGAATTGATGCTTTTGAACTGTGGTGTTGGAGAAGACTCTTGAAAGTCCCTTGGACTGCAAGGAGATCCAACCAGTCCACCCTAAAGGAAATCAGTCCTGAATATTCACTGAAAGGACTGAAGCTGAAGCTCCAATACTTGGGCCACCTAATGCAAAGAACTGACTCATTGGAAAAGACCCTGATGCTAGGCAAGACTGAAGGCAGGAGGAGAAGGGGATGACAGAGGATGAGATGGTTGGATGGGATCACTGACTCAATGGACATGAGTTTGAGCAAGTTCTGGGAGCTGATGATGGACAGGGAAGCCTTATGTGCTGCAGTCCATGGTGTGGCAAAGAGTTGGACACAGCTGAGCGACTGAACTGAACTGTTCACCTTCAGTGTGGCTTGTGGAACACCTACAGAGGCAAGCCCAATACTGATGTGTTGAAAAGTCATAATGGCCACAGATCTCTGGGATCCAGAACCAGCCAAGGAACACTGTCTTAGTACAGAAGGGCATAGAGGCCTAGGACCATTCTCCTTCAGGGAGATGGTGTGCTCTGTGCAGCGGATGAAACAGAGGGGTGAAAGGGAACTGCTAGCTGGGTGTTACGAGCACACAATCTGACCAGTGGCTACAGGATCCCAGAGCAATCTGTTGGCTGCAGGGCAGGTCCAACAGGAGCTTCTAGGAGACCAAACCCAGAGCAGCAAAGCCTTCTGTCTTCCCTCGTTTTATCATCTCCATAACAAGTAACCCATGGGACCAGAGGGATATCAAGCCAATGACTTTCAGATACAGGCTATAAACTGCACATCTAAACAAGGTCCCTCTCTCCTGGTAACTGGACACAGACAGTGCTTTGCAGTGGTGCCGGGGCGCAGAGGTGAACCTCACTTGTCCGGCTGTGTCTCCCCAGTGGCTAAGGGACTGGACAGACAAACCCCAGCTTGGACAGATGGAAAATCCACTGCAAACTCACAGTGTAGGAAAAGGGTTGGCTCGTAACAAGGGAATGCCCACTTCAACCACAGCTAGGAGAGTGTTGGCAGCCCTGTCAACACACACGTCTCCTCCATAACCCAAAGGCGGGCTGCTCCTCATCTTCACATACAAGTCCTGGGACTTGCCAGTGGTTAGAACTCAGCACTTTCACTGCTAGGACACCGGTTCAGTCCCTGATCAGGGAACTAAGATCCCACAAGCCATGTGTCTCAGCCAAAAAAAAAAAAAAGGTTACGAGTCCTGAGGAAGGACTTGGGGAATGTCCATGAACTAACCAGTGTGGTGACTAGTGTGACAAAGGGCTAGAGCCACCAATGGGGCAGTGAGGAACCCAGTGGTCAGGCTTTGCAAGCAGGTATGAACAGCAGGCATCTCCAGTCATTACTGTGGGCAGCAGCCTCCAAGCTGGCCCTTGGTGACCCTTGCCCCCAGACTTCACACCCTTGGGTTGACCGGGGCACGTGGCACCACGTCACCTGAGAAGCCCGTGGAGAGTCACATGGTGAGCAGCTGCCCCCGGCCAGCCAGGAGCCAGGCAAGGGCATCCCCTTGGCAGCTTGGCAAGTTTCAAATGACTGCTTCCCTGGGTGTGATGTGCACTGCATCTTGGTGAGACGCCCTGAGCCAGAGCCAGCCAAACACTCAGGAGTGGTGAGGCCTTGAATACTGGTTGCTCTAACTTGCTGAGTTTAGGGTAATCTCTTACATAGCAATAGGTAGCTAATACAATCAACAGAGCAAGTGGTTACTTTAATGAAATTTGGCATGTGCTGTTGATCTCTGAGAGGTGATGCAGACCTGCCCTTTCCAGGCCCTCCTACATACACATACTGAGAACCATTGGGGGACACATAACTACCTAGTCATGTGCAAACTCCTGGACAGGTTTTCTGCTGGTAATAATGGAGTCTTCCCCTTTCTTTCAATAAATATTTATTTGGCTCCTCCAGGTCTTACTTGCAGTGGCACGCAGGTTGTTTGATCTTTGTTGTGACATGTGGAATCCTTTTTTTTTTTTTTTTTGTAGTTGCATCATACAGAATCTTTAGTTGCAGATGCCAACTTTTAGTTTCATCAGGATCTAGGATCTTGGATCGAACCCAGGTCCCCTGTATGGGAAGAACAGAGTTTTTGCCACTGGACCACCAGGGAAGTCCCAAGAACTTTTCCCCTTTCAAGAACAAATCGAACATTACAAAATCTTGTTGTACATGTGACATATAAAACACAATAATGAGCCATACGAGAAAGAATTGTTTCCTAAGAAAGATGTTAACCTCAGAACCAAAATTTACCAAAGTTCAGAGAGATGACAATTTTATTCAATCATTCCACAGGGGAGTCTATTTTGTAAATGACATCCTAACACTAGCCAAAAACTCAGGTGTAGGCCAGGTCATTCAAAGCAGCAAGACAGCCTCAGCCAGAAGCTTGCCACTGTGGGCACAGGTACAGCCATAACCTTGTGTGACAGCCTATGGGCTCCAAGGTCAGGCCAAGTGTGGAGTCACTAGGCCTTTTTCTAAAAACTTTGATTGAAATGTAGTTGATTTATAATGTATTAGTTGCAAGTGTAGAGCAAACTGATTCAGCCATACATGCATAGATATATGCATTTTTTTCAGATTCTTTTCCATTATAAGTTATTATAAGATACTGAGCAGAGTTCCCTGTGCTATACAGTAGATCCCTGTCAGACCTGTGATTTTTTTTTTTTAAAGTTTAGCACTTTGCTTCAGTTGCTGCCAAGCTGCCTAAATTGGGAAGAAGCAAATAATTATTTGCTCTGATATTAATAATGAAGTTAGATATTAATGCCAAAAATGGCCCCAAAGATCAACTTCTGTCCCCAGACTGCAAAACTATTATCTCTATTTTACAGACAAGGCAACGGAGCGACATCCCCTGAGAGCTTGCCTGAAGCCCCCAGGAATCTAGCATGCACGGGGAGGTGGAGTGCCCTGCCTGCTCCCTTGCCCTTCCTGCCACCCCTACTCCCCAACCCCCCACCTCTCACCCCCTTTGAGGCCCTGCTTTGTGTGAGGTGTCTGGGAGGTGATACAGCAACTTCAACATGCCCTGGTCAGAGCCAGCTCACCATGAGATCACCTCTCACACAATTAAAGGGAGCTGAGCCCAAAGGTCCTGATGTGCACAGGGTTCAGAGGGCTGAGGAAGTCGAAATGAGTAAACAGAAGTCACAAGGTACAGAAAGAACAGAGAGAGCAGGTGAAGAACAGGAAGGGCTCAGGAAAACGAAGGCGAGGGATCAGGAAAATGAAGGCGGTGCCTCAGGAGTGGGGCCTGGGAGGAGCCAGATCAGCTGAAGCCACCCCCACCCCCACCCCCTTCTCTTCGAGTCCAGGCCACAGGGCATCTGAGTCCTCTAACTAAACACCCGTCCCCAAGGCCACTGCAGAGGTGGGACTGAGCAGGACAGGGTTCAGAGTCAAGGTCCACCTCCTACCTGAGGCTGGGTCACAGCCAGCTCTCAAAGCACAGTTGTTCAGTAAATGTGTTTAGACAAGTGAATTAATATTTCCCAGCAACTCATTTCCCATGACATCCTGGATGCTTTCACTTCAGTTGCATTTTATCTTTACAACAAACTTGAGAGACACTCAATATCAGCCTGGCTCTGCGGATAATTTTATCTCCGTTTTACTGATGAGAAAATTGAGGCTCAGAAGAGCAAAAGCCAGCACGCTTTCTCCAGAGCTCAACTCCTGCCATCACCCTGCACTGCTTTAAGATGAATCTCCTGAAAAGGCTTAGATTCCAATAACGCTTTTTATTTCAAGCAATGTTAATGAGACTGCATCTTACACTATCCCCAAACACGTTCAAATTTGTTAGAGGCTCTGAGTCACGCATTCTCTGCTCTGGGTGAGGAGGGAACCGGGGTAGGGCGGGACTGGGTCACTTCCTGTCAGGGCAGCATTGCATAAGCTTCAATAGGGTGCAAGAAACCACTCTCGGAAGCCTGGTCATGATCATGGTCACGGGACTGGTCTAGGGGGAGTGGACGGCAGAATGTGGGTGGGACAATTTAACCAGAGAAAGAAAAACAGTGAAGGAGGAAACCAGGGAGGATGGATGGACTGTGAAAAGAGAAAGTGAGAAAGGGAAGCAGTCCAGATGTGCGGGTCAGGGTCAGCACCTCTCCACACACAAGAACCTGGCTGCTGGAGCCGAGGACCAATAATCAAGACTCTGCATTTAAAACAATGTCCTTAAACCTTCTGAGCTTCAGGACTTTTACATCATACATGTTACTGCTGTAACACACAAAGCCATAGGGCGGAGAGCACAGGCCCTGAAACCAGTCAGACCAGCTCTGAAACTCTGCATCAGTTAGCTGTGACCTCGGAGAAGTTACTTTAAAGTGCCGAATCTGTTTCCTTATCTGTAAAACAGATGTAAAAGTATCTACTTCTCACATTTGTGAGGATTAAAAGAATGCCTGCTACAGAGCCAAGCCCTAGCTAGCACTCAGCAAGAACGGTTATTGCCTAATGACCTTAGGAGTTTGGGGAATACAGAAAAACAGAAACAAACTTAAGTCACCATACAGTCAGCAGTCTCAGGGCTAAGCACTCTAAGCACTCCAGCACCAGATCTCAGGGAGCCCGGGGTCCGCAATCCCAGGGATAAAACCACAGACTCCTCCCCTCCTCCCAGGGATGGAGTGAGTGGACTACAGTCTCCTAGGCCATGATCCTGGTCTCCAGAGCTAGGCATGACTTCTAGAGGGAGTCGGCCTGTCTTCAGGAGAAAAGAATAGTGGAGGCGACGGTTACCTCTTCAAAATTAAGCATCTGTAGGACAAGACTGCCGGGCGCTCGCGCCCGGGAGCTGGCTCAGCTACCCTGAAGTCCTTGCTCTTACCCTAAGCTCTTTCCTTTTCCTCTCGGTACACAGGGCCCTTGGGGCACCAGCGGAGCAGGCTCTGCAGCTAGAGCCCAGGAGAGCGAAACTCTCCCCTCCGCAGCATTCTCCTCGCGCCAAGACTGCGGCGGGGTAGGGGCCAGGGGCCCGGGTCTAGGTGGGATCAGGACTCAGAGTCTAGGTCTGAGGCGGGAGTCGGGGGTCAGGGTTTGGGCCCGAAGTCGGGGTCAGGGCCTCAGGCGGGCCCCATCATCTACGCACGTCCGCTCCCTTCCGCCTCCCGGGCTCCCTCCGCAGCCCCTGGACCCGCTGAGCCAAGTCCTCCTGGGAGCCGCGACCCGAGGAGCGGCGTCTGATGCCCCCACTCGGGGCCCGCCAGGCTGCAGTTCTACTCGCAGCGCTTGTACAAAGTGGCAGTTCAAACTCGCTAAAGAATCCCAGTCGGATTAGAGTTGCAGCGGATCGCTCGGTCACGGAACCCGATCGCGGAGTTCCAAGGCTTGAAAAACAGCTGCCCGACCGCGCAGGCGCCCCGCGGAGACACCGCCCCCCCCCCCCCTGCCAATCCCTCCCCAATAGCGTAGGCACGGCTTCCGGGTCAACATGGCGGCCGCGTGGCTGCTGCTGCGCGCCCTCCGCCCGGGGCCGGGACCGGGTCCGGGGAGGCTGCGGTGCCCCTACTCGGGCTGGAACGCAGGCTGCTCCTCCGGGGCCAAGTGGAGGTGGCCGTACGTCGTCCACAGGCCTCCGATGGGCCTCGTCGGGCCTGGTGGCCGAGCCCTGCAGGTAATGTACGGGCCTCCGGCAGCGGCGTTTGGGATGGTAATGTGGAAGATGCTCTCCGCCGCTTCGGCTTCGTCTTCTGAGAGGCAGTCCTACCTGCAGCCCGGAGAAGAGGCGGGCGGCGAGGCCGGCGGGCAGCCCGAGGGAGAAACCGGGGGCGAGGCCGCACAGTTGGACTCTTCTAGCACTTGTTTCTGGAGAAGGAAATGGCAACCCACTCCAGTATTCTTGCCTGGAGAATCCCAGGGACAGGGAGCCTGATGGGCTGCTGTCTGTGGGGTCGCACAGAGTCTGAACTGAAGCGACTTAGCAGCAGCACTTGTTTCGAGCTTCCCTGGTGGCTCAGTGGTAAAGAACCAGCCTGCCAATGCAGGATGGTACCCTGGGTGGGTAAGATCTCTGGGGAAGGAACTGGCAACCCACTGTAGTATTCTTGCCTGGGAAATCCTGGACAGAAGAGCCTGACGGGGTCGCATGGGGTCGCAAGAGTCACAAGGATTTAGCGACTAAACAACAGCACTTGTTTCGTATATTGATATTTTTTGCGCGTCTTCTTGGTGTTTTGAAATTGAATCGACTAAGAGTTTCACTGATATCTAGCAGAGGATTATTTGCAGTCATATAGATAAGATCATATAGATAAGATCACTCCAGGATGAATTCTAGCGCCTTCCAGTTGCTCTGAGCGGTTTTTCGTGTGAGCATTGTAACTGTATTTTACTCTTATTGTGTAGCTTGACATGTTATGGACACAAATTCATTGACCCTCTGTGTGAAGGCTGTGTTCCAGGCCCTCTTAATGTTAACATTTCACTCTGGAAACAGACCCTAAGTGCTTTTTTCACTGATTTTTTTAAGCTCTCTCTTAGGACCCCAACCCTCACATTTTAGGTTGTAATGTATTATTGTATTTTACCATAAGTTGAGGACCAATTTCATATCGTAATCCTATTCTACACCCTCTCTGAGTCTGAGGACAACTATAGATCATGGCATCCGGTCCCATCAGTTCATGGCAATAGATGGGGAAACAGTGGCAGATTTTATTTTGGTGGGACTCCAAAATCACTGCAGATGATGACTGCAGCCATGAAATTAAAAGACGCTTACTCCTTGGAAGAAAAGTTATGACCAACCTAGACAGCATTTTAAAAAGCAGAGACATTACTTTGCCAACGAAGGTCCGTCTAATCAAGGGTATGGTTTTTCCAGTAGTGATGTTTGGATGTGAGAGTTGGACTATAAAGAAAGCTGAGTGTGAAAGAATTGATGCTTTTGAACTGTAGTATTGGAGCAGACTCTTGAGAGTCCCTTGGACTGCAAGGAGATCCAACCAGTCCATCCTAAAAGAAATCAGTCCTGAATGTTCATTGGAAGGAATGATGCTGAAGCTGAAACTCCAATACTCTGGCCACCTGATACGAAGAACTGACTCATTGGAAAAGACCCTGATGCAGGGCAAGACTGAAGGCAGGAGGAGAAGGGGACGACAGAGGATGAAATGGTTGGATGGCATCACTGACTCAGTGGACATGAGTTTGAGTAAACTTTGGGAGTTGGTGATGGACAGGGAGGCCTGGCATGCTGCAGTCCATGGTGTGGCAAAGAGTCGGACATGACTGAGCGACTGAACTGAACTGAAAGGATAAATTACACTTGTTTTTGTTTTTAGTTCTATTGAGAAGGAAAATCATAATTCATTAATTTTAGTCAGACTTGATTATTCTGTGAAAATAAATAAGGACTGAAGTAGGCAATTCACACATACTTGGTGGATACTTAACAGATTACCTCACTAACAACTAGAATAGTAATAACATAATCTGGTTTAAACAAACAGCATTTAGGGTTGACTTTGAAGAATGACTTTTGTGCGTGCTGTGCCTGACACACTGTTCCTCGTTTATGGTGCCCAGTCTACCTATCCGGGGAAGGCAATGGCACCCCACCCCAGTACTCTTGCCTGGAAAATCCAATGGACGGAGTAGCCTGGTGGGCTGCAGTCCATGGGGTCGCTAACAGTCGGACAGACTGAGCGACTTCACTTTCACTTTTCTCTTTCATGCATTGGAGAAGGAAATGGCAACCCACTCCAGTATTCTTGCCTGGAGAATCCCAGAGATGGGCGAGCCTGGTGGGCTGCCGTCTATGGGGTCACACAGAGTCCGACACGACTGAAGTAACTTAGCAGCAGCAGCAGCGGCAGCAGCAGCAGTCTACCTATCTGTGGTTCTCCCTTAGATGCCTCCTGGCCATCACTGAACCAAGTATAGTAGTATTAATTAAACTGGATGATAATTGTATGTACTAGGAATTTTTAACCTGTTGCTAAAAGAAAATTATATGTAGCATACTCCTTTGGTAAGGAGTTACTTTTCTTCATAATAGCAGCCGGCCAGGGATGAACTAAGGGAAAGAATTTAAAATAAATGTATGTATGTTAAGTGTGTTAGTCACTCAGTCATGTCCCAGTCTTTGGGACCTCATGGACTATGGTCCGCTGGACTCCTCTGCCCCTGGAATTCTCTAGGCAAGAATACTGGAATGGGTAGCCATTCCCGTCTCCTGAAAATCTTCCTGAGCCAGCAATCGAACCCTGGTCTCCTGAATTGCAACCAGACTCTTTGCCATCTGAGCCACCAGGGAAGCCCTTAAAATAAATAAGTCGATAAAAATGGAGAAATTGCTACCACTGAGATAGAAAAAATTAGGTTGGACGATTGACCATAACATAAAGCACATTCAAATGGGAAACTGGACTTCATGGGAATGTTCCACAAGGAATGGTTGTCTGGAGATGTTGGGAGCCAAAGGTCTGGACAGCCAGTGAAGCCTTTGCTGCTTATGTCCTGCAGGAGTCCTGGGGCACAGAATGGCAGCCAGCGTCCTGCACCACCATCTCAGCGTTTCTTTGACTTGCTTGCTTGCTGTTGACATTTGGGACTTTTTTTTTCTTTTGATGTTATGGTAAAACTTTGAAATAATGCTCAGATTGTTGGTTCATATTTCAGGGCAGTGTAAATATTACATAAATGAATCTTGGCACTTTTAGGAAAAATTTTGTATCGGGGGTGAGTTTGCACTGCCAGCTGTACTGTGGCGTCTGTGTAACTGAGGCTCTGTGACCTTCTTTTCTCTTCAGAGTTTCCAGTTGCGACTGCTAACCCCTACCTTTGAAGGAATCAGCAGATTGTTGGTGAAACAGCACATTGTACAGAATCCAGTCGGACTCTGGAAACTTCTAGGTTTGTATCTTTGAAAAGACAGAAGTGACAGGCAGAACGTGTGGCATTTGTGAATAAACTCAGAGGACTGCTTGTTTGACATTGTCAGAAAAAACAAAATCACTAAGAGGCCCTTTAGCTGCTACCCAGTGTGAGCCCTCAGATGCTCTGAAGTGAAGTGTTTGAGAAGGAAATTTGTCTAAGGTCAGAACAGGCCATTTTTGCTTATTTGAGTTGTCTCCTTTTTTAAAAAATTCGGGCCATGATTGGGCTGCTTGTCAAAGGTTTCTCATGTTCTGTAGCCTGCTCCAGTAATGCTTACTAAGGAGCTACAAGCTTAGTAAGGGCTGCTTGACAAAGGTGTTCCATGTTCCCTGGTGGCTCAGATGGTAAAGAATCTGCCTGCAATGCAGGAGAATATGGGTTCGATCCCTAGGGTGGGAAGATCCCTGAAGAAGGGAATGGCTACCCACTCCAGCATTCTTGCCTGGAGATTCCATCGGCAGAGGAGCCTGGCGGGCTCCAGTCATGGGGTCACAAAGAGTCGGACGTGACTGATCAGCTAACATTTTCATGTTCTGTAGTGAGCTCCAGCAATGGTAAGAAGTTACAAACTGTGTGTGGTTTATGTGCAGAAATTAAGTAAACGTAACTTGATTTTACACTAGAGTTGCACTGTTTCATGACATCTTGTGATATCCTGCTGTCTCTCTCGCTCTCTTTCTAAAAACTTTTGGCTGTACCCTGTAGCGTGTGGGAGCTTAGTTCCCAGACTAGGGATAAAACCTGCGCCCTTGCACTGAAAGGGGGAATCTTAACCATTGGACCACAGAAGAAGTCCCCTGCTGTCTCCTTTATCTTAGGTCAAAGGCCCGTAAGGGTTGACACCTATGCTTTTACTCCCCGTTTTATTCATTTGGAATAGGAAAACAGTAGAATCTTCCACTGCTACAGATAAGCAGCCTTGTGCCTACCCAGTCCCAGAAGCCCACATGTGCCCCCAGCGGCACAGCCCTCACCCTCCAGCAGCCCAGTGTCTGGTGGACACAGAGGCAGTGTTATTTGTGATTTTGGTAGTATCTGTGAAGGATACTTCACAGATACTACCAAAGCCCAATGACTTTCTGAGGCGCTCTCCCCCGTCTTAAGTGCTGATGTGGACAAGCGAGAGCCTCAGTGTGTGGAGTGGGCACTGCTGTGCCACAGGCGCTTGTGCCGCTCATTTGCTTAATTCACTGAAGGCGACTGTGCGTGTGGGAAGGGTGGTTCTCCCGCAGACCCATGACACTTTCTCAAGTTTATGTTCATAACTTTTATTCCATCACGTTGGCTATTTTAAATTATAAAAACACTTACCTTCAGTTGAAGTGGTTTATCATTTACAGTGAGCAAAGATTGTACCAAGAACGATCATCCAAATTTCTAAATCCTGTGCAGGTAGGTTCTCGATGGTTTATGTTTTGTTGGTTATCTGGAAGTGTCCTTTTCTCCTGAGTGTGTGTGTTAGTGCTTAGTCATGTCCAGCTCTTTGCAACCCCATGGACTGTAGCTCGCCAGGCTCCTCTGTTCATGGAATTGCCCAGTCAAGAATACTGCAGTGGGTTCCCATTCCTTTCTCCTCTCCATTGTGGCTCACATGGTAAAGAGTTCTGCCTGCAATGCAGGAGGCCCAGGTATGATCCCTGGGTCGGGAAGATCCCCTGGAGAAAGGAGTGACTACCCACTCCAGTATTCTTGCCTGGAAATCCCATGGACGGAAGAGCCTGACGGGCTCCGCGGGAAAGTTAAGTCCATGGGGTCACAAAGAGTTGGACATGACTGAGTGGCTAAACATTTTCACTCTCATTCCCTTCTCCAGAGGATCTTTCTAACCCAGGGATTGAACCCTGCATTGTAAGCAGATTATTTACCATCTGAACCACCAGGGAAGCCCTTTGTCCTGAATATCTCCCTGTAATTGCAGGTCTGGTTGCTGTTAAGCACTTTCCTCATTTCTTGTAGGAGGCACTTACTATTTTAACACTTCGAGGAGGAAGCAGAAGACCAAGGACAATGATAAAGCCAAGGGGAGGAGCCCTGAGGATGAAGAAGGTATATCAGTCTAATTTTGGGGGCGGAGGGGGAGCTTCCCCCAGGGACCTGTGGGATGGAACCTGCACCCCCTGCATTGGGAGGGCAATCTTAGCCACAGGACTGCCGGGGAAGTACCCTGAGGAGGTTTTTTACTTCATGTTGGTTTCATGTTATCTAAGCAGATGGGACCTCAGTGAACAGGAATGTTAGTGACCTTGAACAGCTTGTAATTAGTCACTTTGTTGTAATATTGGCCAAGTGTAGACTGAGCAGCTAAGTGCAGCGGGATGACTAAGAGGGTGCAGAGCCCTCCTGCGGGTGTAGGATGGGGGTGGGGAGGGACACGGCGGTGGGGCGTGGGGCCGGGCATGGAGCTCCGCCCTCCTCTCACGCCTGCTCCCCACCTGGCAGAGGCTCGCAGGCGCCGGGAGCTATTGCTACCACTGAGATAGAAAAAATTAGGTTGGACGATTGACCATAACATAAAGCACATTCAAATGGGAAACTGGACTTCATGGGAATGTTCCACAAGGAATGGTTGTCTGGAGATGTTGGGAGCCAAAGGTCTGGACAGCCAGTGAAGCCTTTGCTGCTTATGTCCTGCAGGAGTCCTGGGGCACAGAATGGCAGCCAGCGTCCTGCACCACCATCTCAGCGTTTCTTTGACTTGCTTGCTTGCTGTTGACATTTGGGACTTTTTTTTTCTTTTGATGTTATGGTAAAACTTTGAAATAATGCTCAGATTGTTGGTTCATATTTCAGGGCAGTGTAAATATTACATAAATGAATCTTGGCACTTTTAGGAAAAATTTTGTATCGGGGGTGAGTTTGCACTGCCAGCTGTACTGTGGCGTCTGTGTAACTGAGGCTCTGTGACCTTCTTTTCTCTTCAGAGTTTCCAGTTGCGACTGCTAACCCCTACCTTTGAAGGAATCAGCAGATTGTTGGTGAAACAGCACATTGTACAGAATCCAGTCGGACTCTGGAAACTTCTAGGTTTGTATCTTTGAAAAGACAGAAGTGACAGGCAGAACGTGTGGCATTTGTGAATAAACTCAGAGGACTGCTTGTTTGACATTGTCAGAAAAAACAAAATCACTAAGAGGCCCTTTAGCTGCTACCCAGTGTGAGCCCTCAGATGCTCTGAAGTGAAGTGTTTGAGAAGGAAATTTGTCTAAGGTCAGAACAGGCCATTTTTGCTTATTTGAGTTGTCTCCTTTTTTAAAAAATTCGGGCCATGATTGGGCTGCTTGTCAAAGGTTTCTCATGTTCTGTAGCCTGCTCCAGTAATGCTTACTAAGGAGCTACAAGCTTAGTAAGGGCTGCTTGACAAAGGTGTTCCATGTTCCCTGGTGGCTCAGATGGTAAAGAATCTGCCTGCAATGCAGGAGAATATGGGTTCGATCCCTAGGGTGGGAAGATCCCTGAAGAAGGGAATGGCTACCCACTCCAGCATTCTTGCCTGGAGATTCCATCAGCAGAGGAGCCTGGCGGGCTCCAGTCATGGGGTCACAAAGAGTCGGACGTGACTGATCAGCTAACATTTTCATGTTCTGTAGTGAGCTCCAGCAATGGTAAGAAGTTACAAACTGTGTGTGGTTTATGTGCAGAAATTAAGTAAACGTAACTTGATTTTACACTAGAGTTGCACTGTTTCATGACATCTTGTGATATCCTGCTGTCTCTCTCGCTCTCTTTCTAAAAACTTTTGGCTGTACCCTGTAGCGTGTGGGAGCTTAGTTCCCAGACTAGGGATAAAACCTGCGCCCTTGCACTGAAAGGGGGAATCTTAACCATTGGACCACAGAAGAAGTCCCCTGCTGTCTCCTTTATCTTAGGTCAAAGGCCCGTAAGGGTTGACACCTATGCTTTTACTCCCCGTTTTATTCATTTGGAATAGGAAAACAGTAGAATCTTCCACTGCTACAGATAAGCAGCCTTGTGCCTACCCAGTCCCAGAAGCCCACATGTGCCCCCAGCGGCACAGCCCTCACCCTCCAGCAGCCCAGTGTCTGGTGGACACAGAGGCAGTGTTATTTGTGATTTTGGTAGTATCTGTGAAGGATACTTCACAGATACTACCAAAGCCCAATGACTTTCTGAGGCGCTCTCCCCCGTTTTAAGTGCTGATGTGGACAAGCGAGAGCCTCAGTGTGTGGAGTGGGCACTGCTGTGCCACAGGCGCTTGTGCCGCTCATTTGGTTAATTCACTGAAGGCGACTGTGCGTGTGGGAAGGGTGGTTCTCCCGCAGACCCATGACACTTTCTCAAGTTTATGTTCATAACTTTTATTCCATCACGTTGGCTATTTTAAATTATAAAAACACTTACCTTCAGTTGAAGTGGTTTATCATTTACAGTGAGCAAAGATTGTACCAAGAACGATCATCCAAATTTCTAAATCCTGTGCAGGTAGGTTCTCGATGGTTTATGTTTTGTTGGTTATCTGGAAGTGTCCTTTTCTCCTGAGTGTGTGTGTTAGTGCTTAGTCATGTCCAGCTCTTTGCAACCCCATGGACTGTAGCTCGCCAGGCTCCTCTGTTCATGGAATTGCCCAGTCAAGAATACTGCAGTGGGTTCCCATTCCTTTCTCCTCTCCATTGTGGCTCACATGGTAAAGAGTTCTGCCTGCAATGCAGGAGGCCCAGGTATGATCCCTGGGTCGGGAAGATCCCCTGGAGAAAGGAGTGACTACCCACTCCAGTATTCTTGCCTGGAAATCCCATGGACGGAAGAGCCTGACGGGCTCCGCGGGAAAGTTAAGTCCATGGGGTCACAAAGAGTTGGACATGACTGAGTGGCTAAACATTTTCACTCTCATTCCCTTCTCCAGAGGATCTTTCTAACCCAGGGATTGAACCCTGCATTGTAAGCAGATTATTTACCATCTGAACCACCAGGGAAGCCCTTTGTCCTGAATATCTCCCTGTAATTGCAGGTCTGGTTGCTGTTAAGCACTTTCCTCATTTCTTGTAGGAGGCACTTACTATTTTAACACTTCGAGGAGGAAGCAGAAGACCAAGGACAATGATAAAGCCAAGGGGAGGAGCCCTGAGGATGAAGAAGGTATATCAGTCTAATTTTGGGGGCGGAGGGGGAGCTTCCCCCAGGGACCTGTGGGATGGAACCTGCACCCCCTGCATTGGGAGGGCAATCTTAGCCACAGGACTGCCGGGGAAGTACCCTGAGGAGGTTTTTTACTTCATGTTGGTTTCATGTTATCTAAGCAGATGGGACCTCAGTGAACAGGAATGTTAGTGACCTTGAACAGCTTGTAATTAGTCACTTTGTTGTAATATTGGCCAAGTGTAGACTGAGCAGCTAAGTGCAGCGGGATGACTAAGAGGGTGCAGAGCCCTCCTGCGGGTGTAGGATGGGGGTGGGGAGGGACACGGCGGTGGGGCGTGGGGCCGGGCATGGAGCTCCGCCCTCCTCTCACGCCTGCTCCCCACCTGGCAGAGGAGCGCAGGCGCCGGGAGCGCGAGGACCAGATGTACCGAGAGCGGCTTCGCACCCTGTTCGTCATCGCAGTGATCATGAGTCTGCTCAATGCGTTGGGCTCCAGCGGGGGCAACATCTCCTGGAATGACTTCGTGCACGAGATGCTGGCCAAGGGCGAGGTGCAGCGGGTGCAAGTGGTGCCAGAGAGCGACGTGGTGGAGGTGTACCTGCACCCCGGTGCCGTGGTGTTCGGGCGGCCTGTGAGTGCCGCACCAGCGGGGGTTGCTTAGAGCGAGCCGTGAGTGTCTTGATTTAAGGAGGAGTCTGGAGGCTTTGAGAAGGGGGCAAGGCCGTGTGGTCCTCGGGAAAACCTGGGAGGGTGGCAGCGGACGTCTAGAGTCCACATGGCATGTGAGCAGCAGGAGGGAGGTGGCAGGGCTGTTGAGGTGGAAACCCCTCAGGCTGGAACAGGTGGCAGAGAGACAGGTTGGGAAGGACTGGCCCTTGGAAGGAGCAGGAAAGAAAAGGGGCAGAGGAGAGGGACCCTGCTCCTCCCCACCACAGGTGGCCGCCTGCTGTGCGGGCAGGGGAGAGGCAGAAGGGCCCCTGGGCCTCACCCCAGGAGCGGGTCTGTTGTCAGGGAACGGAGAGGCGCCTGTGACAGTGCTGGAACCTGGCTGGGTGGGCCCTGCGGTGAGGACCTGGCCTTTTCACCTTTGAAGTGGAGCCTGGCCGCTCATAATGATGGTCATCCCACTAGACTTTGAAGAGACTTCAGAGCAGAGGGCGATCTAGTTGCTCGGTTTAAGTTCCAAGAGATCTTAGAATCAGAGAGGACAGTTTGCTCTGGAAAGCATGGCTTCTAGAAAGATGATTGATGTGGGCTGGGGTGGCAATGATGAAACCTTCACACTAGAGAGCTTAGAATCAGAGTGGACAGTTTCCTCTGGAAAGCATGGCTGCTGGAAAGATGACTGATGTGGGCTGGGGTGGCAGTGATGAGATCTTCCCGCTAGCCTCCAGGAAGCGCCACCCACTCCCTCTTCCTTAGCCTCTTGTCTCCCTGAGGACCGAGGAGCTGCCTTGGTTGACTGTCAGGTCCAGCTGACGGGCAAACAGTGAACTTTTGGAGGGTGACTGTGGGTCTGAATCCCACACTTCAGGCTCCTTGCCAGGGTCTGCTTTGCCCTCCAGTGGAGTGCCAGCCCAGTGCTGAGTTTGAGTTGCATATGCTGCCCTGCATTTGCTCAAAACCTTCTGTTAGTGAACATTTCATTGTAATTGTGTTTGAGAAAACAAAAGCTTTCTGGATGTGGAGGAGGTTGCTGAGCAGCAGGCATCTGCTTCTGAAGCTCTGTAGCTGTCCGCAGTGTGGCGGGGGCACCGTTCTCTCCTCGGGGTCAGCCGTCTGACCTGTTTGTCACTCTCACATACCTCTGCTCTCTGCCCCCAGCGGCTGGCATTGATGTACCGAATGCAGGTGGCAAACATCGACAAATTTGAAGAGAAGCTTCGAGCAGCCGAGGATGAGCTGAATATTGAAGGCAAGGATAGGATTCCAGTTTCCTACAAGCGGACGGGATTCTTTGGAAAGTAGGTTGGTCGTTTCTGGGGGCCTCTGAATTAAACCAGGCCTCACTTTGTGACGTGAGAGACAAAAAGTCCAAACAGAGTCTTGCACTGGCTGTGCCCACAGTGAACTGAGCCCCTGGCGGAGGCAGGCCTGGGAGTGGGTGGTGTGGGGCGGGGAGCCTGGGGCTCCTTGGTCACTGCTCCAGTACTCTGTGGCGCTTCTTGTTTAGCGCAGGGTGGGTTTGCTGCCATCTGCAGATAGGAAAGTGGGGCGGGGAAGGGAGAAGCAGATGTCCCTGGGAACCTGTTAGTTCCATGCAGGGCCTACAGGTGGCAGGATCCGCACCCTCCTGAGGGGGAGCCAGTTACTTGGTGGGCCTGGGCGTGTAGCTGAGTGCTGGGACCGTGGTGTGCATAGGGCTGTGTCCCCTCATGGGGACTGGCAGCATCTGGGAAGTGCCATGTGTCTGTCACAGCTCCAGCTCCTCAGGGGGCAGCGCCCCCAAGCAGCACCTCTGCTTGTGCTAGGGGGTGGGGGCACACCCCTCTTCATCTGGGGGTGAGGCCCCAGGGTTTGTTCTTTGTACTGTTAGGCTGATTTTGCTTAGTGACCCAAAGCAATGGCCTACTTTTGAAAGCAAAACACATGGATAGTGCAGAGCTGCTCTTGGTGGGCGTGAGCTGTCCAGGGCTCTGGACAGTGGGTGCTTCTGGCTTCATGCCTGGTTGGTGCTGCCTGCTCAGCACCACGGTACCCAGACCTGGGCAACATATGAAGGAAGGGAGGTGGTGAGAACTGGACGAGGAGATACATTTTCAGTGCTGGCTCCACAGGTTGATCTCAGAGCAAGGGAGCCCTTTTCCTTCTGGGAGGTCTGGGCCCAGGCTGGGTGAGGCGTGTCTGGGGGCTGCCCGGAGCCACGCCTGAACCTCTGCCCGCCTGTCTCTCCCGCCAGTGCTCTCTACGCCCTGGGGATGACGGCCGTGGGCCTGGCCATCCTGTGGTATGTTTTCCGTCTGGCTGGGATGACAGGACGGGAAGGCGGATTCAGTGCCTTTGTAAGTTGTGCAGATTGTTCCCCTGAACTTGTGCCATTGGGATTTTGTCTGTGTTTGGGCTGAACCCTCTCCCGTAAATGGCAGGATTGGTGCACGGTGGCTGCTAGCCTGTCAAAGGCCAATCTGGATGTCGTCTGGCAGCTCCTCTTTCCTCCTGTTTGACTGACACGGGGACTTGGCTCCCCAGCTCTAGCCAAGACCCCTTTTGTGATGTGGGAGGGGCTGAACCCAGGGGGTCCATACTACAGTGTGCTCTGCACTTCCCTCTCAGCGAGGCTAGACTTTTGGGGGTTTCATGTACTAGCTGAGACATCTTTGAAGGTTGTCTTCCAAAGAACAACCTTAATACACACCACAAATGTTCTCCTGTCCAGTGGCGTTCAGTGAGTGTGCACTTGCCCTCCCTGTCAAGTTGTACCTGGCTCATCAGCAAAGGGCCTGCACGTCAGCAAAGGGCCACAGAGGAGACCCTCCTGGGAATCAGGGTGGCGGGGATAGAGTGCCCCTCTCTCCCCCTGAATGGGCCCTTGGGAGCTCTGGACTTGCATCCACACTGGGCAGCGTGGTGTCTCCTGGGGTGCAGTATACCTGGCTCAACCAGTGTGATAATTCTTGCACATTCTGGACTGTTTTTTTTGTTGTACTTAAGTAATGCTGTGACGAATTCCACACACTGCCTCTTTTGAGAGCTGAAGGAGATTCTGGCTGAGGTGAGATGCTCACTGAGAGCTTATCTGTCCAGCCAGATTGCTTGCCAAAAATTGACAAGGTGACACTTTTACCAACACTTGCAGAATTGAGTGCCTTTAGGTAACTTTTATATCAATCAGTAAGAGGAGTCAGAGACTAATGGGGAAAGTCACATAGAGAAATAAGAACACTCCCACACAGACTCTGTTAAATCACCTGGTTAACGTGGGAAGTATTTTCCCTTAGGGCAGATTGCTTAGTGCCAGGCAGCCTCTAACTGTCACTGCCTTCGTGTGTCTGGACTGTGCCCTTCCCTGCCGTCTGAGCGAGTGGAGGGGTGGCAGGACATGCAGGTGAACATCCAGGCTCCTCCGCCCTGCCCCACTGGGCTGCATAGGGCTCCGCCCTCTATCTTCTGCCCAGAATCAGCTGAAAATGGCTCGTTTCACGATCGTGGATGGCAAGACGGGGAAAGGAGTCAGCTTCAAAGATGTGGCAGGAATGCATGAGGCTAAGCTGGAGGTCAAGGAGTTCGTGGATTATCTGAAGGTGAGTATGCAGGGCATGGTGGGTGGGGGAACTGCCCGGCCTGATGCTGCGCTCCTGGTGCGTCCCCTGCTCAGCCCAGATCAATGGTGCCCTGCACGGCCCATCACCTGTCACGGTGGAGCACTCTGTTCCCCCTGAGCTGTGTGGACGGGACCAGTTCAGGACCCAAGCCTTCTGAGGGTCGTGTCTGGATGGTTCTCCGGAGCCCAGAGATCAGCCTGCATTCTGCTGCTCTCCTAGAGCCCGGAGCGCTTCCTTCAGCTTGGCGCCAAGGTCCCAAAGGGCGCACTGCTGCTCGGCCCCCCCGGCTGCGGGAAGACACTGCTGGCCAAAGCAGTGGCCACGGAGGCCCAGGTGCCCTTCCTGGCGATGGCTGGCCCAGAGTTCGTGGAGGTCATTGGAGGTGGGCCCACCTGGCTGCATGTCGGGGGCTGTGGGGGTGAAGGTGGAAACATGAGACCCGTGTCTGGGAGTCACAGGCATGGAAGGAGCAGGTGCTGACGTCCTAGGGAGTCCAGGAGGGAACGGGCCAGCCCATGTGCACCAGAGGCCACCTACTGGGCTTTCCCTGAGAGCAGGGCTCGTGCCCATGACCTGCCCACTTCCCCGTCCTCTGTGTCCTCAGGCCTCGGTGCCGCCCGTGTGCGGAGCCTCTTCAAGGAAGCCCGGGCCCGGGCCCCCTGCATCGTGTACATCGACGAGATCGACGCTGTGGGCAAGAAGCGTTCCACCGCGGTGTCCGGTTTCTCCAACACAGAGGAGGAACAGACGCTCAACCAGCTGCTGGTGGAGATGGACGGTGAGCACCATGGGGCCGGGATCGGCGGGGATGTTCGTGGACAGTGTGGGGTTGTCAGCACCAGGAACTCTTCTCCAGCAGGAGGTAACCAGAAACATAGCTTTCAATTTCCCAAAGTCAGGGCAGTAGTGAAACAAGGAAGGAAAGCTGGGAATATCATGTGGGGTCAGGTTATGACAGTGGTCTTCAGTCTCAGAGGGGGCCAGGGGTCATGCTGACAAGAGTCTCTGCCCAGCGCGGGCACAGAGGGTGCCTCAGGTACACTGCCAGGGACGCTGTGTCAGCTGTCCTTGCGATGACCTCTGGAACTGGCTGCCACACAGTTTTTTAATAGAGTTGTTTTACTTTTGAGCTACTCCTGTAAGATCCTCTTTGGGGGGGTGTATGTGTAGACATTATGTGTTGTGTTGTTTATAGTAAAATATACAAACCATAAAATTAAGCCATTTTAACCATTTTTAAGTGCAGAGTTTAATGGCTGTAAGTACGTTCCCAGTGTTGTATAGCCATCACCACAGTCCGTCTCCAGAACTTTCTTATCTTCCCAAACACAAACTGTCCCCATTAAATATCAGCTCCACATTTTCCCCTCCCCATGCCCCAGCTGTGCAGGACCCATCTGTAAGTTTTCTTTAATCAGAATTCTAGCTCTGTTCTAGGTCTTGTAGATGAGAAAGATGCTTTTTTCTCAAAGTAGTTTTGGTCCTAAGAGAACCATTTATTGGTTTATTTATTTTCCTCTTTAAAGTGTTCTTAGTGTTTGGGATGGGGGATCTGGTGACCAGTGTGTGGGGCGATGGACTTTGGTTGTATGTGGCTAAAGGTAAAACTTTTGGGGCCTCTTATTTTCAGAGTCTCAGACTTAAAAAACACTGCAGAAGCAGTTACAACTCCTATAAGTGTCCTTCCCCCCGACCCCCCGCAGCCTGAGGGCCGACATGGAAGGGGCGTGACCTGGGCGTGGAGCAGATGTGTGCTTCTGCAGGGCCCAGGGCAGGCTCATGTTGCCTAAATGTCTTGTCTCCTTAGTCTTCTCCAGCCTGGACCTGACTCCCCCTCCTTGCCCTTGTGGCTGTGACACTTCCTCCAGGTCAGGCCTGGGAAAGGACGTCCTCAGAGCAGGGTCCAGCCCGGGTGTTGGCAGGAGCCATGCAGCTGGCCTTGGTGCCCACGCTCCTGACCCCGGTGCCAGGACTCAGGCCTGCAGCTGGCAGGTCAGGGACTGATGCACGGGAGTGTTTCATCATGTGAAAGCCCCGCAGGTTCAGAATGAAAGTCATTTCTCACAAGGCCGAGGAAAGGGCGGCCTCGTCAGGGCCTGAGAACTGTTTGTGTCTGGGGTTGCCCCTGCAGACCCATGCCCCTCTCTGCATCTGGGTGTGTCAGTCAGAACGGCTCAGGGTCTCTGCCCTGTGGTCAAGGTCTGAGGAGCCATCTTCCTGGGGAGGACGTGCCCAAGAACTGTGGACCTGACACGTGGCTGTATGAGACGCTTCTTGGAGACGGGGTCCCCAGGGGGTCTGCCTCCCACCCCAACCCCGGCTCTGACCTGCCCCTCCCGGTGTGCTGGGCTGTGAGCGGCTGGATCCTGAGTGTGCCGTCTATTCGTATGCAAGTTAGACTCCTGCTCCCCAGATGTCCCATCATAGGATGTGATGAGTCTGCTGTCAGAAGTGCAGACAGGACTGTGACCTCTGGCTCTCTTTAGAAAGATGGGCAACGTGGTGCCCCTGTGGGACATGAGCAGAGCATCTTGAAGCCACTGTTGTGGGGGCTGTGCAGGGACATGGCGGGGTGCCCCTCTCCCGCCCCTCTCTTCTCAGAGCAGGGGTTTCCTAACGTCGTCAGGCTAAAGCACAGCCTTGCGCCTAGTCGTGACCTTGTGTGGGTGACGGGGGGACGGGCTCCCTTGTGGCCCTAGTGCAACAATCCCCCCACCCCTGCTCCTGTTGTTTGCACTTGAAGCCAGAGACCAGCCCTCCAGGTGTTGTGCACCCCCAGGAAGCGTTCCCAGCTGGCGCCTTCTCTGCTCCTCTGTGCTGCTGGGAGGGGGCCGATTTCTGCCGGCTCTGCTGCAGCCGTGGGAGCCCCTGCTCCCTCCCCGGACACCCCCCAGAAGCCCTGGCAAGGCTGGGCTGCTGCGAAGGGGCCTTTGTGCACAGAGACAGCTGAGCCTCTTCCGCCTGCAGGGGCAACTGAGGAGCCTTTGTCACCCCTTGGGGAGGAGTGGGCGCTGGCCGTGGGAAGCCAGCGCTGGAGGAAGCCCACCACACAGGCGGAGGCCAGGCACCTGCCACCCCTCTCACAGCCTGATGGGCACAGAGAGGCCTTCGCGCTCAATGCCCCACGGTGGACATTTCTGTCCACGCCCCCATGGACTTGATTCTGCCCAAGTTCGTGGAAAGCCCCAGGTATCTAACCAGCAAGGACCTATAATCAGTACCTTGTAATGACCTGTGATGGAGGAAAGCCTGTGAGAATGTACATCAATACATACGTATACACAAACAGTGGAGCCACTGTGTTGTGTACGTGAACACTGTAAATAACATACACTTCAATAGAAAAATAGAAAGGAAACAAAGGGAGCCACAGGTAGCCCTCCCACGGCCTAATGTAGAAAAACATGAGCCTGTGCCCCGTGTTGACTGGATCTGCAGGAGGCGTGCCGCTTGGTCCTGGCTCACCGTGTGTGTGGATGCCGATGGCTCCAGCACGTCTTGCTGCAGCACCGTCCTCCTGCGCTGAGCCTTCACCTCCTCGCGAGCGCAGCCAGTGCCTCAGCAGAGCCTGTTCTCAGCTCCCTAGCGGCTGGGCCGTGACTCTGTCCTCACTCGCGCACCTTGTCACTTAGCTGTGTGCTCAGTCTGTGGTCAAGGTAGTGGCAACAGCAGACATGGTGAGGATGAGGAGACAGGATACCAGACGCCTGTGTGAACCTGGGCCCTCCAGTGAGTGAAGAGGCTGTGAAACGGCGTCCCTGAAGCAAACCTGACCCCCTGCAGCAGAGGTGGACAGCATGCAGCCTCTTGGGCCGGCTCTGAACATATTGAGGATGCCTGATCTGCATGCTGATCCGGTGCCCACAGAGCACGGTGCTCCAGTGTTCCCTTGCAATAGCTGAACACCCTAGAAAGAGCCTGTGCGACCTCCAGTGGGTGCCTGGCTGAGCTCTGTGTGTGCTTACCCGGCCACACGGCAGACACCGGATGTTATCTGCCTGACTGGACCTTGGGATTTATGCTGAGTGAGAAGGGCCAGCCTCAGAGGCTATAAATCATCTGATCCAATGTATATGAGATTGTGCAAATGACAGAATTCTGGAGAACAGATGGATGAGTAGTTGTGAGGGGCTGGCACAGTGAGGTTTCCGTGGTGGTGCCAGCGGAGAGGCACGTGCCCAGCTGCTGGGGGTCAGCACACGGCCTGCGCCTGCAGTGTGGGCCCTCCACGGGAGTCAGCACTCAGCCATGGGGATGTCTGTGGTGTCGCCCCCTCGTCGTGCGTCCACTGTATGAGTCCCTAAACCAGCCCTGTGGCGGCTTGCTGACAGGCCGTTCTGCGGGAGCGTCCTCATGGAGCCCCTGGCATGGCTGCTGTTTTCTCCTGTACCCTTTGTTTCTGCCTTTTTTCAGTGTCTTTTCAATGTTACATAATCTCATGGTTCTGTGTTCATAGCCCCGGCCCGTGGCAGGCAGGCATTTGGGGAGCCCTAAGCGGCAGCCCAGGCAGGAGTCTGAGACAAGCTGTGGGGGTGTCCCTCCATCCCCGGGTGGCCCAGGGAGTGCAGTCCAGTCTGTCCAGGGCCCTGGCCTCCAGCAAGCCTCTTGTTTCCGTGTGAGACTTTGGCTTTTCTGGCAGTGAAGCTGGTGCTTCCTGCACACTGTGTAGTTCTCAGTTTTTCTGGTGGTGCCGCCGTCCTGGCGGTCAGTGGGGAAGCTGCCCGGTTGGGGTCCTCACCTTCACGGCCACTGTCTGCCCCTCCAGGAATGGGTACCACCGACCACGTCATCGTCCTGGCAGCCACCAACCGAGCTGACATCTTGGACAATGCTCTGCTGAGGCCGGGCCGACTGGACAGGCACGTTTTCATCGACCTTCCCACGCTGCAGGTCAGTGTGACCCGGCTAGTCCATCCAGGCTCCCTGCCCTTCTGCTTTTGACTCTCACTGACCTTTATGATGAGACGTCTGGGCTGAGTTTCTTGGACAGCCTTTGCAGAGCCTCACGCTGGTGCAGAGCCATGTGCTGGTGGCTTTGGAGAGTGAGCTGCACAGTGGCCCTGCCAGGGCGGACAGCTGTGAGCCCTGGGACCTCTTGGCCCTGCTGCCTCAGGCCTCAACTTGGACGCCCACCTCCGAGGGTGTCGGGCCTTCCTGATGGCTCCCGAGGGAGCAGGAGACCCTGCAGGAGCAGGGAAGGGTCTGGAGGGTGAGCGTAGCAGGTGGCTGGCAGGTTAGTGTTTCCGTGGAGACACGTGTGGAGGTATCGTGTGCAGCTCTTGAGTTGGTTTCTGAGAGTAGAAGCTGACCTTACAGCCAGTGGCTCCTGATCAGCAGGCAGGGAGCTGGCACCATGGCCTTTACCCTGTGGCCTTTGCCCCCTGTCCTTTAGGAAAGGAAGGAGATCTTTGAGCAGCACCTGAAGAGCCTGAAGCTGACGCGGGCCAGCAGCTTTTACTCCCAGCGGCTGGCGGAGCTGACACCTGGCTTCAGTGGTAGGGCTGTAGGGGCACTGGTCCTGGTCTGGGGTCAATGGGGCCGGGCTTCCCTGGGAACTCTTCAGCCCTGCTCTGGGCTCTTCGGCCAGCATAGCTAGGGTGGGAGTGGTGTGCGCCCAGCAGGCAGAAGTAGAGGGACTCCTTCCCAAGGTTCTGTCCTGTGCCCCAGGGCCGTCCCAGCCTTGCTCCCTCTCACTGCTCCCCACCAGAGGCAACCCTGCAAGGCCGTGTCCCTCCCCACCACCTTCTCCATGTTATCACAACTCTAGATTTTTCTGTACGGTTCTCATTTCACAGGGTGATGTAAATAAAAACCCCTGTTATCATGATGTAAGTTTCTTCCCTTTGGACCTTTAACACCCTGAACTACAACCTCATGGGTGTCAAGAACCTTTCTCATTCCTCAGTGTGTGTGTGTGAAACAGTGAGTGGAAGGAAAGAGGGGGTCCAGAGAGGCTGCTTGCACAGCTGTGGGGCAGCTCGAGGGGGACAGGGTGGCTCCCCTCCCATCCCTATACCTCTGCATCTGCTAACACCTCCCACGCCTGTGCTGACAGGCGCTGACATTGCCAACATCTGTAATGAGGCCGCGTTGCACGCGGCACGGGAGGGGCACACGGCTGTACACACATCCAACCTTGACTATGCCGTGGAGCGCGTCGTGGCCGGTATGTGGACTTGTCTTCGGGGGGCGGCAGGAGGGGGCAGGCATTATTGTGTGATGGCATTATTGCCCAAGAGGGAAGACAGGCCACCTGTTCCTGCTTTTCTGTCAGGTGTGACTTGTTCTCCTTAGTTTGAGACACTCTGTTGACCAAGAGCAGGCGGGCTCTTGAAACAGAAATGTAGAAGGATCTCGCAAACTCAGCGTCCTTGGCCCACCAGCTGATAGGTGGTGCCCGGACAGCCACTGTCCACATGGACAGGGGTTGGAGCCGCTGCTCCTGAGGTCGAGGAGGTGGCCTTTTATGCCAGGGTCTCCGTGCACTGTTGGGGGGAAGGGGAGGGCGGAGTCTGGGCAGTGCTTACCCACTGCTGTTGGACGTGGAATGCGTGGACTTCTGTGAGGAGAGCAGGCCGGGGCTCCCATAGCCCCATGGTGTGTCTTGTCCTTAAAAGGAATTCCAACCAAGGCACTGAGCGGGACGCTGAGGAGGCAGCGCCTCGCTCAGATGGCCCGTCCCCCTCAGTCTTTCAGACCTAGGACAGGACCCTCTGCAGTGGGGACAGCGAGTGCGCGAGTACAGAAGGGCTCGCCTTGAGGTTCCTCACTGTAGATCAGGGTTTACATAAGCCGGTTGTTTTGCATGAAACTGATAAGCTTACAGTAAGTGTTCTAAGCAGGAAAGACTAGAGAAGAGCGCCCAGAATCCTGCCCGAGCGTGCAGCACCTCAAGCAGGGTGCTCCTGCATGGCAGCTGCCGGGGTCCGGGGGACAGCCCAACTGCCACAGCCAGCACATAGGATGTGTCCTCTTGAAGCTGGCGGCGTAGGTGGTCCCGGTCGCATCCCCAAACCCAGGGCTTACCCAGGGGTAACAATGAGTGGACAGTGGGTGAGGCCTCAGCAGTGACCTGAGCAGAGGATGTAATGAAAGATTATGAGGTGAAGGGTCAGCAACTCAGGTAAGAGGACTGGACAGTCGCAGGCTGCAGCTGCCCTACTAGGTCATGCCGTTGGCCCCGCAGCCCAGCGAGGGCCATGTTGAAGGGGCTGCAGTCTGCGGAGTTTTGAGCGGTGGGGTCAGTGGGCCAAGCGAGGCTCCTGCGGCATCCTCACAGTCCGAGCAGCCGGGGAGAGGATGGGTGGCTGGGCTGGGGACACAGAAGCTGGGTGTCCGGTGGCAACTTTGCATTGGCACCTCAGGAATGTCCTGCCATGTACTTGGGTGCCTGAGCTCACCTTTCTGATCTTTTTTCAGGGACTGCCAAGAAGAGCAAAGTCCTTTCCAAGGAAGAGCAGAAGGTGGTTGCGTTCCACGAGTCGGGCCACGCCCTGGTGGGCTGGCTGCTGGAGCACACGGAGGCTGTGATGAAGGTGTGTGTGGGCAGCCCTGGCCTGGCTGCCCAGTTGGGCTTACTTTGGAAGGCCCACGTTTTGTGCCTGGAGGGGCAGGGGTGGGTGACCGTGGGAAAGCCACATGATGACCTGCAGTCTCCCTCCCTATCTGCATGGTAGATTGTGGAAATAAGAACTGCCAGGCGAACCATCAGCTCTGAGATGTGCTGACTTAGAAAGGAGTTCGGCGCACATTATGTATGTGGCAGGGCTAATGCCATGCTGCTGCCCCCTGGTGGTAACATTCTGACCTGGGGGGGGTGTCCCTGAGTGACCACCGGGGACAGTGCCCATGTTGGGGACATGGGTGCCCCGGGTTGAGGGTTGTAACAGCCCTCCACTTGGACCTGTCCCCCCTCACTCCTTGTTCCCTGACCTCCAGACAGAGGGCCGTGCCGGCAGCTGCAAGCTGGGTACGGGTGTCTCCCAGGGATGTTGGCTGCAGCTGAGCGTTGCTGTCAGGCTGCCTTGGATGGTGCCCTGCTGCCCAGGCCGGTCCGTCATGTCCTCTGCAGAGGGCTATGACTGAGACCCGTGTACGTGTGAGAAGACCCAGTAATTAAGATCAGTGTCTTCATGCAGTATCTCAAGAAAGTGAGATACTTTCTTGAGGACCTTCATGCAGTATCTCAAGAAAGTGAACGTAGGACATTCATTTGGTGTCTGAGGGCCAGGTAGACGAGTTGTGCTGAGAAGGTCCTCTCCCGCACCCAGTCCCTGCCAACCAGCGTGGTGACGTGCACTCCTCGGAGCCTCGGGGTGGCGTCCCGCGGCTGTGACCCTCAGACCCATGCCTGCTCAGGGCCGGCCTCATCGTGTGGGCTCACCTCTCCTCGTCACTGTTCTTTCATGGACAAGTGGTCGTGTGTGGGGTCCTCACGCCCTTCTCTGCAAACGCTGTTATAAATACGGGGGCCTCAGACTGGCTTCCTTGCTTCGAACCCTCTGAGCAAAGACTATCTTGTGCCCCGTCTCTGAAGCCTGGGTCCTGCCAGCTAACAGACCACCTCATTGTGCAGGTGTCCATCACTCCTCGGACCAATGCAGCCCTGGGCTTCGCTCAGATGCTCCCGAGAGACCAGCACCTCTTCACCAGGGAGCAGCTATTCGAGCGCATGTGCATGGCCCTGGGCGGCCGCGCATCCGAGTCCATCTCTTTCAACAGGATCACTTCCGGTGAGCGGCAGCTCTGCGCTGCTTCGGAGCCCTCGGCCCTCCGTGAGGGAGGGGGATCTGTGGAGGGGTCTAAGTAGTGGGATGCGCGTGCCACCTTGAATCTCATTGCGGGCTGTTTGGCTGCGCTGGCCTTGGTTGCGGCGTGCAGGTTTTCCATTGTGGTGGCTCTTGTTACTGAGCCTGGGCTCTGGGGGGCGCTGGGGCTTCAGTAGTTGTGGCCCATGGCTTAGTCCTCAGCATGTAGGGTCTGCCTGGACCTGGGATTGAACCCGTGCCTCCTACATTGGCAGGTGGATTCCCAATCACTGGACTACCAGGGAAACCCCGAGTTGTTTTTTTACAGAAAAGAAAATTTTTTTAAGTTTAAAGGACCAGCAACAGGGCACAGTTGTTCCCTGGGTTCCCACCTCTGCTGTCCGGGTACAGTGGTCCCTGGGTACTGCCTCTGCTGTCAGGGCTGGCCGGGTCCCCTACTTGCAGTTCTAGGGAAGAACCTCCTTTTCTGATCCCACACTCCAGGGGCACAGGATGACCTGCGGAAGGTCACCCGCATCGCCTACTCCATGGTGAAGCAGTTTGGGATGGCGCCCAGCATCGGGCCCGTCTCCTTCCCCGAGGCCCAGGAGGGCGTCACGGGCATCGGACGGCGTCCATTCAGCCAGGGCCTCCAGCAGATGATGGACCACGTTAGTCCCTCCCAGCCCGAGCCATGTGTTTGGGGAGGGGGTGTGGTGTGCTGGCCCTGTGCCCACAGGAGCTGAGGTTCTGGGTGAGGACCCACTGGCTCCTGATGGAACTGTGGGTGCTGCGGGGCCATCAGGGACAGCAAATAAATGCCCCTGAGGACAGAGCCAGTGCCTGTGACCTCTGCAGCCTGAGGAGACGGCCAGGCAGTGTCACCACCCTCAGGCAGCTCTGGCAGCCTGGCGCACTGGCATGTAGGCAGCCTTGGGTGTGGAGGATGAAACGGGGCCCGAGGCTCCAGGAGCTGGCGGCCCCTTGCACAGGGGGTTCCTGGGGTGGGGTGAGGGCAGGAGACTCTTGGCCGCCATGCTCTCCTGTCCCCTGTAAGACACAGAAGGCTGTGTTCTGAACTCAGTTTCTTCCACGTGCCTTAGTGCCGGGCCCAGGCCGCAGAGGACCCTGTGCACAGCAGCAGCATCCTGACCCATCACACGTCTTCTCCCTTCGCAGGAAGCGAGGCTGCTGGTGGCCACTGCCTATAGGCATACAGAACAGGTGCTTCGGGACAACCTGGACAAGCTCCACGCGGTGAGCCTCCGCTGTCCCCGGCCCCAGGCCTGCGGGAACAGGGCCCGCCGTCACCTCACACTGACGCAGCCACTCACCCGTCCCAGGAAACCACATGACCAATGAACCCCATCCAGCTCAGCTGGATCCAGCATCTTCCCTGCCTTGCTTAGCCTCATGTCACGCACCTGCCAGGCCAGGGCCAGTTCCTTCAGGGCAGACAGGAGGACACTGCCAGCCCTCGGGGCCTATTACCAGCTTCAGTGTGCAGTAGGTCTGGTTGATGTGGCTTAATCCCTTTCCAATTCAAACTTCTGGAAATTTTACACTAGATGTTAAGGCTCAGAAGAGTTTTAGATGTACAGGGAGCTGCAAACATGTCACAGAGCCCTCAGCCCATGAACAGTCCCCCCATCAGTCAGGCTTGTTTTCCACAACCCAGTGACCACCACGCCCACACTTCACCCAGGTCACCTTCTGTTCTCGGTGCTCACGTCTGCCAGGCCCTCTTGGCTGGGATAGTCCCCCTCCTATTGCAGACAGAAGAGCATGGGGGCTGGTCTAGTGTGTGGGGAACATCCCTGGTTTGGCTGTGTGTGATGTCCTCACAGTGATGCTAGGTGTTGGGTCTGGAGTGACCCCAGAGGCAGTGTCTCTGGACCTAGTGAAGGAGTGGCTCCTGGTGGATGGTCAGCTATTTCTTCAAGGCAACATTGTGGGACTGGTATCAGGTCCTCAGACCAGCAACACCTGCCTGCGTGGAGCCATGGGCAGTGCAGAACCTGCCAGGACCTTGTCGTGGGAGCCGAGTCTGTGCTGCTGCTGTGACCTGCCCGCACCGTCCTGGAGTTCCAGGACTGAGTGCTACACAACTTACCCTGGGTGCCGCCTTCACGGTCGGCCCTCCCTGCCCATGATTCTGCATCTGTGGCTTGTAGGTCCCCAGTCCTGCAGTCAGGTTCATTGAAAAAAATCCCGAGTGTGAGCAGAGCCTTGCAGTTCAAGTCCGTGTTGTCCAAGGGCCAGCTGTCAGAGCAGCCAGTGTCGGGGTGACGGGCACCCGTCGCTGGGGGGTATATCCTGCACATCACCTCCACTGTCCCCCCCATGCTGACACTCATGCGTTTGCAGAAATCCAAGTTGCCTAAAATAAACAGACTGGGAAGGGAAGTAGAAAAGTTAATGAGGCTGGCAGCTGGCCTTGTCTCTAAGGTGGAGACAGGGAGCGATTCTTTGCGTGGGCTGCCTGCCTGTGCTGCGTCCCTGGGAAGTGGCAGGTCTGGGAGGCCGGGCCCTCCCCCTTCCGCACTCTGCTCTCAAAGGGCTCTTGTCTGGGCCCCCATCTGCCGCTCACACTGCCCTCTTGTTCCTCCAGCTGGCGAGTGCCCTGCTGGAAAAGGAAGTGATCAACTACGAGGACATCGAGGCCCTCATCGGCCCGCCACCCCACGGGCCCAAGAAAAGGATCGCGCCGCAGAAGTGGAGCGATGCCCAGAGAGAGAAGCAGGACTCGGGGGAGGAGGAGGGGGCCTAGCAGCTGCCCCTGCTTGGGGAGGAGCCATCCTGGCCCCGGTAGTGCCCCCACCCCACCCGCCCGTGCTGGTGCTGGCCGGGGGGCTGGGCATGCAGTCCTCACCTCTCAGCCCTCGCTGGTCAAGACCCCCTAAGATCTATTTATTGACTTCCTTGCCTGGAGGAATAAATGGCTCTGCCGAAATGGTTGGTTCATCTGTGTTTGTGGGTTGTCCTCGTGTGGAAAGCTCACCTGTGCTCATCACAGGAGCGCGTGGAGTGGCCCTGTCGCATGAGGGATCTGGACAGTTTCACAGTTTGAGGCTCCTCCTGGCCCCTGAGACCTGGTCAGAATATCTCCAGCTCTGCACAGGAAGGGCCTCTGAGCCCCTTGCTGCCTATCCTCTATGGTGCCCTGTCATGGGCTTGCTGGTCCACAGTCAGGGGCAGGCGCTGGGCCTGGAGGAGTAAGGCGTGGCCACCTCCTGCAGTGTGGACGCGGGCCCCTGGTGGATGTCTAGGGGATGGGAGGGAAGCCTGTGCTCCTGCGTGCTCAGCTCTGCCCTGATGGTGTCCTGGATCAGGGATCCCACGTCTGCAGGGTGAGAGGTCAGCTGTGCAGGAACCAGTTTCCTTCTCTAGGACTCTGAGCGGCGGCAGGGGCAACAGACGACGAGGTGCAGGTGCAGTCAGGACCCTAGTGCCCTGTGACACGACCTGCTGCTTGTTGCTTCCCCTTCTGTGCGCAGCGCCTGGAGCCGCCCCCACGCCCAGTGCCCCAAGGAAGCACGGGCAGGCCAGGTGCGGGTGCCCACCCAAGGAGGGGCCCTGAGGGGACACCTTGCCTCTGCCCTATCCTGTTTCATTCCTGGAGACGGCCTGGAGTTAGGAGGGTGGGGCCCTTCTGTGACCTCACTGGGACATGGCAGAGCTCACCCCTTTGTACTTTACTATTAAAACGGCCAGTGTCTGGTGACATTTAGCCAGGAATAGGCTGTTAAGTGGGGTGAAGAGGGGCACCTCACTGTAGTGGAGGAAGTGCAGCCTGCTTTCCCAGGGCTTGCCAGGGAGTGGGCTCACGGGAGCCCAGCAAGGGGAGGCTGACGGGACAATGCTGATATACGGAGATGAGTTGTCACAGGTGACGTCACCTCCTGGTCCTTAAGACACAGCACCTGGGGAGAGCCCTGGGAGTGGGGCCTCAGCCGCCCCTGCTACTCCTCACGCCTCCCTAAGGGGGTCCTGGGGGTGAAGAGGTTCTCCCACAGCAGCTCATGGCTACCAGAGCAGCCAGACCACTGGGCAACCTACTCTGCCCAGCAGAGTGGATACGGCGTGGCCTGACTGCAGTTTCTGGAACTGTCTCAGAATCAGGTGAGTGAGGGCTCCTTGCTGAGACAGACATTAAGTGAACATACATTTAACACATCAGAGCCCAGAAGATAAGTAAAGAATATTGGAAGAATTAAGAGTTCTCACATCATAATGTAAGTTGTTTTCCAATCTGATCTGTGGTCAAATCAATATAATTTTTTTGTTTTTAAAATTTTTTGTTGAAGTCCATATTAATGCCAGACGTACAAGACAGTGGTTCATATTTGTATGTACTGGGAGATGATCACAATATAAGACACCTGTGTTACAGTAACACACTGCCAGGTGGTCACTGACATGAGGTGTTCCTCATATTACAGCAATCACCCACCCTCTTATCAGGCTTACATATTGGCTCTGATGGATGGGAGAGCTGGACCATAAAGAAAGCTGAGCACCAAAGAATTGATGCTTTTGAACTGTGGTGTTGGAGAAGACTCTTGTGAGTTCCTTGGACTGCAAGGAGATCAAACCAGTCAATCCTAAAGGAAATCAACACTAAATATTCATTGGAAGGGCTGATGATGAAGCTCCAGTACTTTGGCCACCTGATATGAAGAGCTGACTCATTGGAATAGACCCTGACGCTGGGAAAGATTGAAGGCAGGAGGACAAGGGGATAACAGAAGATGAGATGGTTGAATGGCATCACCAACTGAATGGACAGGAGTTTGAGTAAGCTCTGGGAATTGGTGATGGACAGGGAAGCCTGAAGTGCTGCAATCCACAGAGTGGCAGGGTCGGACACGACTGAGCAATTGAACTGACTGGAGAGTTGAGAGGTGGGATGGTTGAGTTCTGTGGTGAAGCATGAACATCAACCTGTTCCTACCGAGTTATTGGCTCCTGCTTTTCCTAATTCAACCAATGGTTCATATTGAGGACACTGTTAGTGTGCTAGTTTCTGCAAAGTGCTACAGGAACATGCCTTTTTTTGTGTCAAAACAATAAAAACACATTGCTGCTTTGAGATTGTTTTAAATTAATTATCATTATTACTGGGCTCCCCAGATGGCGCTAGTGGTAAAGAATATGCCTGCCAATTCGGGAAATGTGGGTTTGATTCCTGGGTTGGAAAGATCCCCTGGGGGAGGACAGAGCAACTCACTCCAGTATTCTTGGCTGGAGAATCCCACGGACAGGTGAGCCTGGTGGACTACAGTCTACAAGGTCGCGCAGAGTCAAACACGACTGAGCGACTTGGCATACACATCATTATTTTGGCCGCACTGCACGGCTTGTGGGATCTTAATTCCCCGACTAGGGACTGAACCCAGCCAGGCACTTGACAGTGAAAGCACAGAATCCTAATCACTGGATCTCCAGGGAATTCCTTGAGATTAACGTTTAAAATCAAGACTGTGGGACCTTCCTGGTGGCCCCGTGATTAGGAAGCCACCTGCCAATGCAGGGGACACAGGTTTGATCCCTGATCCAGGACACCACATGCCACACAGCAGCTATGCGTGTGTGCCACAACTGAGCCTGCACAGCCTAGAGTCAGTGCTCCACAAGGGAAGCCACTGCAAGGCGAAGCCTGTGCACTGCATCTAGAGAAAGCCTGCATGCAGCAATGAAGACCAGTGCAGCCAAAAATAAAAAACTTAAAAAAAAATCAAGACTGTGCGTCAAAGGACTTCAGGAGGTAGTGTTGACTGTCTTTGAGGTCGACCCTGAAAAGCACCAGCTGGAGGGGGCCGGTCAGGTGAAGGTGTGGGGGAAACAGACCCCTCTGTGAGTAACTGAAGCACAATTATAAGGAAATTCTGGGAAGCCATGTGTACCCACCCCTCCAGGTGCTCCTCCAGAAACCTTGTGCCCAGTGAGCACTTAGTCCAGGGCCACTGGCCAGTCCTTTCAGTGGCCCTTGCAGGCCCCAGACTGGGACAAAAGCCCCTTGGCAGAGTTGTGCTGTGGAGTTCTGTGCCAAGCAAGGAGGGGCTTGTCCTGTAGTTGAAGACTCACAACCTTGAGCAAACAAGTGTTTGCATCAGAAGGACTCCTGCTCACTTCTTCAGTCTTCCCAACTGGGAAGCTCAGCAGGCTCTCAGCAGTCATATGAGAGCCTCAGGACTTGCTTTTCTGCATGTTCCCTAAGGACCCAAGTGTGAACTATTCAGGTGTCGAAAAAATGTGTTGGGTTGCTGGGCTGTGTGCAGCAGACTGAGGTCCTCAAGCTACAGCACCACCTTCTCACCATTAACTTCAGACTTCAAATCTTCCCCCGGTACCCCGGCAGCACCCTGACTATGAGCAGACGAGCTGCACGAGTCTGTGGGTCTGTCCAGAAGAAGAGGATGAGGACTGTGTTCTCAATGAGAAGGATTCATGGCAGGATCACTGAAAAGTGTCTCAAAAGACACGGGGTACTGCCTGATGCTCCAGAGGTTAAGAGTCCACCTGCCAACACAGAGGACACTGGTTTGATCCCTGGGGACCTAGAGTTGGAGCACAGCAACTAGAGAAAGCCTTCGTGCAGCCACAAAGACCTAGAACAGTAAAAAATAAAGTAAAATAATAAATAAATCTTTAGTTTAAAAAAAAGACATGGACGGTGAGGGCTAACATTGGACTGTGTCTGAAGAAATAAACCCCAGGCCAACACAAGCATTTCTTCAGCAAACATCTCCTACACAAACCCTCTGCTTACAGAATGGAGTGTCAGCTTCAATGGACAAAGCAATTTGTGAGGTGGATAATCCCTTGCTCTCTCCCTTCCTTCTCTCCTGCACTGCCTTCCCCACCCTGGCTCCTACCCTGTCACCTGGAAACAAAGTGGTGTGACCTTGACTTACCAAGAGCTGGGCACTGAGCTTTGTTCTGAGCCTGTTGGGCTCCCAGCAGCTTCTCCCATTTCACACCAATCACATGCCCAAAGTCTCAAATCGAGTACAAAGATTCTACTAGTATATTAGCCAATTCCACACACTTTCCTCTGGATCATTGACCTTCTAGTTTAGTTGTCTGTGCCTATAAAAGGCTAGAGATTTTAAATATGACCCTATCTTCAGAGATAAGCACCACTTGCAAGTTTACTGAGAAGAGCTTTCTTGCATTTGCTAACAACTGTCAGCAAAGCAAGGCTGGTACTGCCCTTGCTTCACAGCTGCTGCTGTTGTTCAGTTGCTCAGTTGCCTCCAACTCTTTGCCACCCCATGGACTGCAGCACACCAGGCTTCCCTGTCTTTCACTATCTCCCGGAGTTTGCTCAAACTCATGTCCATTGAATCGGTGATGCCATCCAGCCATCTGATCCTCTGTTGCCCCCCTTCTCCTCCTGCCCTCAATCTTTCCCAGCATCAGGGTCTTCTCCAATGAGTCGGCTTTTCACATCAGGTGGTCAAAGTACTGAAGCTTCAGCTTCAGCATCAGTCTTTCCAATGAATATTCAGGGTTTATTTGTTTCAGAGCTGAGCACACACCTACTAGGTGTCAGGGCTCCAACCTTCCCCACAGCCTTAGCACTTGTGTTACACGCCTCCTCTACCCTTAACATGTTCTATCTACCTTACTGTAACCTTGTAATTCCTCACTGAGCCCCAGCCTGATTTTTCTAGTACCCAAGAGTGTCTCAAGAGGGCATAAAGCTATCAGCATCAATATCAGCTACCTGTTTACTCAGTGCAGGATACAGGCCTCCGAATTTCTCATTTTGCGTCATGAAATTCTTAATGGTGATCAGGTTTCGCGAGAGGAATCTTGGCGATTGGCGTGAGGGTAGGAAAGGAAGGCGATTGCTGGGCGCAAAGGCTTACAGATGGCAGATGTGTTGGCGTCGTCCCAAGCTGACCCGGGAACAGGAAGGCGCCAGGGTCCAGGGGGCGGACGCTTGCCTGGCTACTTGGTGTTTTTACGACGCTCATTTGCGGGGAAGGCAGTGTGCATAGCGGAGAGCCGGCCACCCGCGGCCGGCCACAGTTTCTAGTTCCACACTCTGCGGCCTACTCGTCACCAGCGGCCTGATCACAGACCTCTGCGCGCCCAGGCTCCGGGCGACACGCTCGGGGCGCTCTGGAAGCCCGCTCCTAAGTGCGCGCTCCGCCCACAGAGAGGGTAAGCGGGCTCCACGCGATGTCCGGCATTACAGCTTGGGACGCGGAGGGCGAGGTCTCCAGTGGCGCACTAGCAGGCAGGCAGGCCAGAGATTCGCCAGACCCAGACAACTGCCGTTCTTGCAGCATGAACCACAAGAACGCCGGCAACACGACGCCATAGCTCCCCGCGCTGCGGGGTCTGCCGGGAAGGGATGGACGTCACTCTGTGGCCCTGGCTCTGATTGGTCACAACGCTCTGACGCTTCTGATTGGCCAGGCTCACTACCATCCCAGGGTGCTCTGGGGCACTTCCTCCTTTCCCGGCTGTGAGCCCTCGGAAGAGGTGAGTATACAAGAGCTCGCCGCCATCGATGTTATCCGAGCCCATCTGGCTCCATCCGCCGTCCCCGTGGTCCACTTGTCGCCAGCGGCGTTGGGCCTTGGCCCGTGCCCTGTGCGCTCGCCGACGGGACTCTGCGCCCGCACCTAACTCGCTCCCCGTCTTAACCGCTCCCCAGGCCTTTCGGCCGCAGCCATGGCGCCTAGCCGGAATGGCATGATCCTGAAGCCCCACTTCCACAAGGACTGGCAGCGGCGCGTGGCCACGTGGTTCAACCAGCCGGCTCGCAAGATCCGTAGGTGAGCGTCCGGGAGCGAGCGCGCCCGGCCCGTCCCGTCCTCCGCGCGCCTGGCCCGCTGCAGGAGGGCGGACAGTGACCCCCGCTCCGCTTCTCTCTGCGCAGACGCAAGGCCCGGCAGGCCAAGGCGCGCCGCATTGCCCCGCGCCCCGCGTCCGGTCCTCTCCGGCCGGTGGTGAGATGCCCGACGGTCAGGTACCACACGAAGGTTCGTGCCGGCAGGGGCTTCAGCCTGGAGGAGCTTAGGGTGAGTGTCGCCAGCCCGTGTCCTGAGATCCACTGGTTGTTCCTCGTGGCACACAGCCAAGTGATGACATTCTCCGGAATCGCTGCACTGCCATGATGAAAGTGCATTTGAACCCTTTTCCATCTGACGGCTGGGCCCTCGTGGTGTAGCGGGTGGGGGGCAGGGAGTTTGTGGGGCTTTAGCTGTTTCTCTCGGGACAGGTGGCCGGCATCCACAAGAAGGTGGCCCGGACCATTGGGATCTCGGTGGACCCGAGGCGGCGGAACAAGTGCACGGAGTCCCTGCAGGCCAACGTGCAGCGGCTCAAGGAGTACCGCTCCAAACTTATCCTGTTCCCCAGGAAGCCCTCGGCCCCCAAGAAGGGAGACAGCTCTGTGAGTACCCAGCTCTCACAGCGCCCAGCGGGGTGAGGGTGTGGAGGTCTCACTGTGGGTCTAGCTGGGCTGCAAGGACAAAGCACCTGTCTGCAGCTTCCTATCTAAAGCAGGGNGGCAGGTCAGGGACTGATGCACGGGAGTGTTTCATCATGTGAAAGCCCCGCAGGTTCAGAATGAAAGTCATTTCTCACAAGGCCGAGGAAAGGGCGGCCTCGTCAGGGCCTGAGAACTGTTTGTGTCTGGGGTTGCCCCTGCAGACCCATGCCCCTCTCTGCATCTGGGTGTGTCAGTCAGAACGGCTCAGGGTCTCTGCCCTGTGGTCAAGGTCTGAGGAGCCATCTTCCTGGGGAGGACGTGCCCAAGAACTGTGGACCTGACACGTGGCTGTATGAGACGCTTCTTGGAGACGGGGTCCCCAGGGGGTCTGCCTCCCACCCCAACCCCGGCTCTGACCTGCCCCTCCCGGTGTGCTGGGCTGTGAGCGGCTGGATCCTGAGTGTGCCGTCTATTCGTATGCAAGTTAGACTCCTGCTCCCCAGATGTCCCATCATAGGATGTGATGAGTCTGCTGTCAGAAGTGCAGACAGGACTGTGACCTCTGGCTCTCTTTAGAAAGATGGGCAACGTGGTGCCCCTGTGGGACATGAGCAGAGCATCTTGAAGCCACTGTTGTGGGGGCTGTGCAGGGACATGGCGGGGTGCCCCTCTCCCGCCCCTCTCTTCTCAGAGCAGGGGTTTCCTAACGTCGTCAGGCTAAAGCACAGCCTTGCGCCTAGTCGTGACCTTGTGTGGGTGACGGGGGGACGGGCTCCCTTGTGGCCCTAGTGCAACAATCCCCCCACCCCTGCTCCTGTTGTTTGCACTTGAAGCCAGAGACCAGCCCTCCAGGTGTTGTGCACCCCCAGGAAGCGTTCCCAGCTGGCACCTTCTCTGCTCCTCTGTGCTGCTGGNGGGGGGACGGGCTCCCTTGTGGCCCTAGTGCAACAATCCCCCCACCCCTGCTCCTGTTGTTTGCACTTGAAGCCAGAGACCAGCCCTCCAGGTGTTGTGCACCCCCAGGAAGCGTTCCCAGCTGGCGCCTTCTCTGCTCCTCTGTGCTGCTGGGAGGGGGCCGATTTCTGCCGGCTCTGCTGCAGCCGTGGGAGCCCCTGCTCCCTCCCCGGACACCCCCCAGAAGCCCTGGCAAGGCTGGGCTGCTGCGAAGGGGCCTTTGTGCACAGAGACAGCTGAGCCTCTTCCGCCTGCAGGGGCAACTGAGGAGCCTTTGTCACCCCTTGGGGAGGAGTGGGCGCTGGCCGTGGGAAGCCAGCGCTGGAGGAAGCCCACCACACAGGCGGAGGCCAGGCACCTGCCACCCCTCTCACAGCCTGATGGGCACAGAGAGGCCTTCGCGCTCAATGCCCCACGGTGGACATTTCTGTCCACGCCCCCATGGACTTGATTCTGCCCAAGTTCGTGGAAAGCCCCAGGTATCTAACCAGCAAGGACCTATAATCAGTACCTTGTAATGACCTGTGATGGAGGAAAGCCTGTGAGAATGTACATCAATACATACGTATACACAAACAGTGGAGCCACTGTGTTGTGTACGTGAACACTGTAAATAACATACACTTCAATAGAAAAATAGAAAGGAAACAAAGGGAGCCACAGGTAGCCCTCCCACGGCCTAATGTAGAAAAACATGAGCCTGTGCCCCGTGTTGACTGGATCTGCAGGAGGCGTGCCGCTTGGTCCTGGCTCACCGTGTGTGTGGATGCCGATGGCTCCAGCACGTCTTGCTGCAGCACCGTCCTCCTGCGCTGAGCCTTCACCTCCTCGCGAGCGCAGCCAGTGCCTCAGCAGAGCCTGTTCTCAGCTCCCTAGCGGCTGGGCCGTGACTCTGTCCTCACTCGCGCACCTTGTCACTTAGCTGTGTGCTCAGTCTGTGGTCAAGGTAGTGGCAACAGCAGACATGGTGAGGATGAGGAGACAGGATCCCAGACGCCTGTGTGAACCTGGGCCCTCCAGTGAGTGAAGAGGCTGTGAAACGGCGTCCCTGAAGCAAACCTGACCCCCTGCAGCAGAGGTGGACAGCATGCAGCCTCTTGGGCCGGCTCTGAACATATTGAGGATGCCTGATCTGCATGCTGATCCGGTGCCCACAGAGCACGGTGCTCCAGTGTTCCCTTGCAATAGCTGAACACCCTAGAAAGAGCCTGTGCGACCTCCAGTGGGTGCCTGGCTGAGCTCTGTGTGTGCTTACCCGGCCACACGGCAGACACCGGATGTTATCTGCCTGACTGGACCTTGGGATTTATGCTGAGTGAGAAGGGCCAGCCTCAGAGGCTATAAATCATCTGATCCAATGTATATGAGATTGTGCAAATGACAGAATTCTGGAGAACAGATGGATGAGTAGTTGTGAGGGGCTGGCACAGTGAGGTTTCCGTGGTGGTGCCAGCGGAGAGGCACGTGCCCAGCTGCTGGGGGTCAGCACACGGCCTGCGCCTGCAGTGTGGGCCCTCCACGGGAGTCAGCACTCAGCCATGGGGATGTCTGTGGTGTCGCCCCCTCGTCGTGCGTCCACTGTATGAGTCCCTAAACCAGCCCTGTGGCGGCTTGCTGACAGGCCGTTCTGCGGGAGCGTCCTCATGGAGCCCCTGGCATGGCTGCTGTTTTCTCCTGTACCCTTTGTTTCTGCCTTTTTTCAGTGTCTTTTCAATGTTACGTAATCTCATGGTTCTGTGTTCATAGCCCCGGCCCGTGGCAGGCAGGCATTTGGGGAGCCCTAAGCGGCAGCCCAGGCAGGAGTCTGAGACAAGCTGTGGGGGTGTCCCTCCATCCCCGGGTGGCCCAGGGAGTGCAGTCCAGTCTGTCCAGGGCCCTGGCCTCCAGCAAGCCTCTTGTTTCCGTGTGAGACTTTGGCTTTTCTGGCAGTGAAGCTGGTGCTTCCTGCACACTGTGTAGTTCTCAGTTTTTCTGGTGGTGCCGCCGTCCTGGCGGTCAGTGGGGAAGCTGCCCGGTTGGGGTCCTCACCTTCACGGCCACTGTCTGCCCCTCCAGGAATGGGTACCACCGACCACGTCATCGTCCTGGCAGCCACCAACCGAGCTGACATCTTGGACAATGCTCTGCTGAGGCCGGGCCGACTGGACAGGCACGTTTTCATCGACCTTCCCACGCTGCAGGTCAGTGTGACCCGGCTAGTCCATCCAGGCTCCCTGCCCTTCTGCTTTTGACTCTCACTGACCTTTATGATGAGACGTCTGGGCTGAGTTTCTTGGACAGCCTTTGCAGAGCCTCACGCTGGTGCAGAGCCATGTGCTGGTGGCTTTGGAGAGTGAGCTGCACAGTGGCCCTGCCAGGGCGGACAGCTGTGAGCCCTGGGACCTCTTGGCCCTGCTGCCTCAGGCCTCAACTTGGACGCCCACCTCCGAGGGTGTCGGGCCTTCCTGATGGCTCCCGAGGGAGCAGGAGACCCTGCAGGAGCAGGGAAGGGTCTGGAGGGTGAGCGTAGCAGGTGGCTGGCAGGTTAGTGTTTCCGTGGAGACACGTGTGGAGGTATCGTGTGCAGCTCTTGAGTTGGTTTCTGAGAGTAGAAGCTGACCTTACAGCCAGTGGCTCCTGATCAGCAGGCAGGGAGCTGGCACCATGGCCTTTACCCTGTGGCCTTTGCCCCCTGTCCTTTAGGAAAGGAAGGAGATCTTTGAGCAGCACCTGAAGAGCCTGAAGCTGACGCGGGCCAGCAGCTTTTACTCCCAGCGGCTGGCGGAGCTGACACCTGGCTTCAGTGGTAGGGCTGTAGGGGCACTGGTCCTGGTCTGGGGTCAATGGGGCCGGGCTTCCCTGGGAACTCTTCAGCCCTGCTCTGGGCTCTTCGGCCAGCATAGCTAGGGTGGGAGTGGTGTGCGCCCAGCAGGCAGAAGTAGAGGGACTCCTTCCCAAGGTTCTGTCCTGTGCCCCAGGGCCGTCCCAGCCTTGCTCCCTCTCACTGCTCCCCACCAGAGGCAACCCTGCAAGGCCGTGTCCCTCCCCACCACCTTCTCCATGTTATCACAACTCTAGATTTTTCTGTACGGTTCTCATTTCACAGGGTGATGTAAATAAAAACCCCTGTTATCATGATGTAAGTTTCTTCCCTTTGGACCTTTAACACCCTGAACTACAACCTCATGGGTGTCAAGAACCTTTCTCATTCCTCAGTGTGTGTGTGTGAAACAGTGAGTGGAAGGAAAGAGGGGGTCCAGAGAGGCTGCTTGCACAGCTGTGGGGCAGCTCGAGGGGGACAGGGTGGCTCCCCTCCCATCCCTATACCTCTGCATCTGCTAACACCTCCCACGCCTGTGCTGACAGGCGCTGACATTGCCAACATCTGTAATGAGGCCGCGTTGCACGCGGCACGGGAGGGGCACACGGCTGTACACACATCCAACCTTGACTATGCCGTGGAGCGCGTCGTGGCCGGTATGTGGACTTGTCTTCGGGGGGCGGCAGGAGGGGGCAGGCATTATTGTGTGATGGCATTATTGCCCAAGAGGGAAGACAGGCCACCTGTTCCTGCTTTTCTGTCAGGTGTGACTTGTTCTCCTTAGTTTGAGACACTCTGTTGACCAAGAGCAGGCGGGCTCTTGAAACAGAAATGTAGAAGGATCTCGCAAACTCAGCGTCCTTGGCCCACCAGCTGATAGGTGGTGCCCGGACAGCCACTGTCCACATGGACAGGGGTTGGAGCCGCTGCTCCTGAGGTCGAGGAGGTGGCCTTTTATGCCAGGGTCTCCGTGCACTGTTGGGGGGAAGGGGAGGGCGGAGTCTGGGCAGTGCTTACCCACTGCTGTTGGACGTGGAATGCGTGGACTTCTGTGAGGAGAGCAGGCCGGGGCTCCCATAGCCCCATGGTGTGTCTTGTCCTTAAAAGGAATTCCAACCAAGGCACTGAGCGGGACGCTGAGGAGGCAGCGCCTCGCTCAGATGGCCCGTCCCCCTCAGTCTTTCAGACCTAGGACAGGACCCTCTGCAGTGGGGACAGCGAGTGCGCGAGTACAGAAGGGCTCGCCTTGAGGTTCCTCACTGTAGATCAGGGTTTACATAAGCCGGTTGTTTTGCATGAAACTGATAAGCTTACAGTAAGTGTTCTAAGCAGGAAAGACTAGAGAAGAGCGCCCAGAATCCTGCCCGAGCGTGCAGCACCTCAAGCAGGGTGCTCCTGCATGGCAGCTGCCGGGGTCCGGGGGACAGCCCAACTGCCACAGCCAGCACATAGGATGTGTCCTCTTGAAGCTGGCGGCGTAGGTGGTCCCGGTCGCATCCCCAAACCCAGGGCTTACCCAGGGGTAACAATGAGTGGACAGTGGGTGAGGCCTCAGCAGTGACCTGAGCAGAGGATGTAATGAAAGATTATGAGGTGAAGGGTCAGCAACTCAGGTAAGAGGACTGGACAGTCGCAGGCTGCAGCTGCCCTACTAGGTCATGCCGTTGGCCCCGCAGCCCAGCGAGGGCCATGTTGAAGGGGCTGCAGTCTGCGGAGTTTTGAGCGGTGGGGTCAGTGGGCCAAGCGAGGCTCCTGCGGCATCCTCACAGTCCGAGCAGCCAGGGAGAGGATGGGTGGCTGGGCTGGGGACACAGAAGCTGGGTGTCCGGTGGCAACTTTGCATTGGCACCTCAGGAATGTCCTGCCATGTACTTGGGTGCCTGAGCTCACCTTTCTGATCTTTTTTCAGGGACTGCCAAGAAGAGCAAAGTCCTTTCCAAGGAAGAGCAGAAGGTGGTTGCGTTCCACGAGTCGGGCCACGCCCTGGTGGGCTGGCTGCTGGAGCACACGGAGGCTGTGATGAAGGTGTGTGTGGGCAGCCCTGGCCTGGCTGCCCAGTTGGGCTTACTTTGGAAGGCCCACGTTTTGTGCCTGGAGGGGCAGGGGTGGGTGACCGTGGGAAAGCCACATGATGACCTGCAGTCTCCCTCCCTATCTGCATGGTAGATTGTGGAAATAAGAACTGCCAGGCGAACCATCAGCTCTGAGATGTGCTGACTTAGAAAGGAGGTCGGCGCACATTATGTATGTGGCAGGGCTAATGCCATGCTGCTGCCCCCTGGTGGTAACATTCTGACCTGGGGGGGGTGTCCCTGAGTGACCACCGGGGACAGTGCCCATGTTGGGGACATGGGTGCCCCGGGTTGAGGGTTGTAACAGCCCTCCACTTGGACCTGTCCCCCCTCACTCCTTGTTCCCTGACCTCCAGACAGAGGGCCGTGCCGGCAGCTGCAAGCTGGGTACGGGTGTCTCCCAGGGATGTTGGCTGCAGCTGAGCGTTGCTGTCAGGCTGCCTTGGATGGTGCCCTGCTGCCCAGGCCGGTCCGTCATGTCCTCTGCAGAGGGCTATGACTGAGACCCGTGTACGTGTGAGAAGACCCAGTAATTAAGATCAGTGTCTTCATGCAGTATCTCAAGAAAGTGAGATACTTTCTTGAGGACCTTCATGCAGTATCTCAAGAAAGTGAACGTAGGACATTCATTTGGTGTCTGAGGGCCAGGTAGACGAGTTGTGCTGAGAAGGTCCTCTCCCGCACCCAGTCCCTGCCAACCAGCGTGGTGACGTGCACTCCTCGGAGCCTCGGGGTGGCGTCCCGCGGCTGTGACCCTCAGACCCATGCCTGCTCAGGGCCGGCCTCATCGTGTGGGCTCACCTCTCCTCGTCACTGTTCTTTCTTTCATGGACAAGTGGTCGTGTGTGGGGTCCTCACGCCCTTCTCTGCAAACGCTGTTATAAATACGGGGGCCTCAGACTGGCTTCCTTGCTTCGAACCCTCTGAGCAAAGACTATCTTGTGCCCCGTCTCTGAAGCCTGGGTCCTGCCAGCTAACAGACCACCTCATTGTGCAGGTGTCCATCACTCCTCGGACCAATGCAGCCCTGGGCTTCGCTCAGATGCTCCCGAGAGACCAGCACCTCTTCACCAGGGAGCAGCTATTCGAGCGCATGTGCATGGCCCTGGGCGGCCGCGCATCCGAGTCCATCTCTTTCAACAGGATCACTTCCGGTGAGCGGCAGCTCTGCGCTGCTTCGGAGCCCTCGGCCCTCCGTGAGGGAGGGGGATCTGTGGAGGGGTCTAAGTAGTGGGATGCGCGTGCCACCTTGAATCTCATTGCGGGCTGTTTGGCTGCGCTGGCCTTGGTTGCGGCGTGCAGGTTTTCCATTGTGGTGGCTCTTGTTACTGAGCCTGGGCTCTGGGGGGCGCTGGGGCTTCAGTAGTTGTGGCCCATGGCTTAGTCCTCAGCATGTAGGGTCTGCCTGGACCTGGGATTGAACCCGTGCCTCCTACATTGGCAGGTGGATTCCCAATCACTGGACTACCAGGGAAACCCCGAGTTGTTTTTTTACAGAAAAGAAAATTTTTTTAAGTTTAAAGGACCAGCAACAGGGCACAGTTGTTCCCTGGGTTCCCACCTCTGCTGTCCGGGTACAGTGGTCCCTGGGTACTGCCTCTGCTGTCAGGGCTGGCCGGGTCCCCTACTTGCAGTTCTAGGGAAGAACCTCCTTTTCTGATCCCACACTCCAGGGGCACAGGATGACCTGCGGAAGGTCACCCGCATCGCCTACTCCATGGTGAAGCAGTTTGGGATGGCGCCCAGCATCGGGCCCGTCTCCTTCCCCGAGGCCCAGGAGGGCGTCACGGGCATCGGACGGCGTCCATTCAGCCAGGGCCTCCAGCAGATGATGGACCACGTTAGTCCCTCCCAGCCCGAGCCATGTGTTTGGGGAGGGGGTGTGGTGTGCTGGCCCTGTGCCCACAGGAGCTGAGGTTCTGGGTGAGGACCCACTGGCTCCTGATGGAACTGTGGGTGCTGCGGGGCCATCAGGGACAGCAAATAAATGCCCCTGAGGACAGAGCCAGTGCCTGTGACCTCTGCAGCCTGAGGAGACGGCCAGGCAGTGTCACCACCCTCAGGCAGCTCTGGCAGCCTGGCGCACTGGCATGTAGGCAGCCTTGGGTGTGGAGGATGAAACGGGGCCCGAGGCTCCAGGAGCTGGCGGCCCCTTGCACAGGGGGTTCCTGGGGTGGGGTGAGGGCAGGAGACTCTTGGCCGCCATGCTCTCCTGTCCCCTGTAAGACACAGAAGGCTGTGTTCTGAACTCAGTTTCTTCCACGTGCCTTAGTGCCGGGCCCAGGCCGCAGAGGACCCTGTGCACAGCAGCAGCATCCTGACCCATCACACGTCTTCTCCCTTCGCAGGAAGCGAGGCTGCTGGTGGCCACTGCCTATAGGCATACAGAACAGGTGCTTCGGGACAACCTGGACAAGCTCCACGCGGTGAGCCTCCGCTGTCCCCAGCCCCAGGCCTGCGGGAACAGGGCCCGCCGTCACCTCACACTGACGCAGCCACTCACCCGTCCCAGGAAACCACATGACCAATGAACCCCATCCAGCTCAGCTGGATCCAGCATCTTCCCTGCCTTGCTTAGCCTCATGTCACGCACCTGCCAGGCCAGGGCCAGTTCCTTCAGGGCAGACAGGAGGACACTGCCAGCCCTCGGGGCCTATTACCAGCTTCAGTGTGCAGTAGGTCTGGTTGATGTGGCTTAATCCCTTTCCAATTCAAACTTCTGGAAATTTTACACTAGATGTTAAGGCTCAGAAGAGTTTTAGATGTACAGGGAGCTGCAAACATGTCACAGAGCCCTCAGCCCATGAACAGTCCCCCCATCAGTCAGGCTTGTTTTCCACAACCCAGTGACCACCACGCCCACACTTCACCCAGGTCACCTTCTGTTCTCGGTGCTCACGTCTGCCAGGCCCTCTTGGCTGGGATAGTCCCCCTCCTATTGCAGACAGCAGAGCATGGGGGCTGGTCTAGTGTGTGGGGAACATCCCTGGTTTGGCTGTGTGTGATGTCCTCACAGTGATGCTAGGTGTTGGGTCTGGAGTGACCCCAGAGGCAGTGTCTCTGGACCTAGTGAAGGAGTGGCTCCTGGTGGATGGTCAGCTATTTCTTCAAGGCAACATTGTGGGACTGGTATCAGGTCCTCAGACCAGCAACACCTGCCTGCGTGGAGCCATGGGCAGTGCAGAACCTGCCAGGACCTTGTCGTGGGAGCCGAGTCTGTGCTGCTGCTGTGACCTGCCCGCACCGTCCTGGAGTTCCAGGACTGAGTGCTACACAACTTACCCTGGGTGCCGCCTTCACGGTCGGCCCTCCCTGCCCATGATTCTGCATCTGTGGCTTGTAGGTCCCCAGTCCTGCAGTCAGGTTCATTGAAAAAAATCCCGAGTGTGAGCAGAGCCTTGCAGTTCAAGTCCGTGTTGTCCAAGGGCCAGCTGTCAGAGCAGCCAGTGTCGGGGTGACGGGCACCCGTCGCTGGGGGGTATATCCTGCACATCACCTCCACTGTCCCCCCCATGCTGACACTCATGCGTTTGCAGAAATCCAAGTTGCCTAAAATAAACAGACTGGGAAGGGAAGTAGAAAAGTTAATGAGGCTGGCAGCTGGCCTTGTCTCTAAGGTGGAGACAGGGAGCGATTCTTTGCGTGGGCTGCCTGCCTGTGCTGCGTCCCTGGGAAGTGGCAGGTCTGGGAGGCCGGGCCCTCCCCCTTCCGCACTCTGCTCTCAAAGGGCTCTTGTCTGGGCCCCCATCTGCCGCTCACACTGCCCTCTTGTTCCTCCAGCTGGCGAGTGCCCTGCTGGAAAAGGAAGTGATCAACTACGAGGACATCGAGGCCCTCATCGGCCCGCCACCCCACGGGCCCAAGAAAAGGATCGCGCCGCAGAAGTGGAGCGATGCCCAGAGAGAGAAGCAGGACTCGGGGGAGGAGGAGGGGGCCTAGCAGCTGCCCCTGCTTGGGGAGGAGCCATCCTGGCCCCGGTAGTGCCCCCACCCCACCCGCCCGTGCTGGTGCTGGCCGGGGGGCTGGGCATGCAGTCCTCACCTCTCAGCCCTCGCTGGTCAAGACCCCCTAAGATCTATTTATTGACTTCCTTGCCTGGAGGAATAAATGGCTCTGCCGAAATGGTTGGTTCATCTGTGTTTGTGGGTTGTCCTCGTGTGGAAAGCTCACCTGTGCTCATCACAGGAGCGCGTGGAGTGGCCCTGTCGCATGAGGGATCTGGACAGTTTCACAGTTTGAGGCTCCTCCTGGCCCCTGAGACCTGGTCAGAATATCTCCAGCTCTGCACAGGAAGGGCCTCTGAGCCCCTTGCTGCCTATCCTCTATGGTGCCCTGTCATGGGCTTGCTGGTCCACAGTCAGGGGCAGGCGCTGGGCCTGGAGGAGTAAGGCGTGGCCACCTCCTGCAGTGTGGACGCGGGCCCCTGGTGGATGTCTAGGGGATGGGAGGGAAGCCTGTGCTCCTGCGTGCTCAGCTCTGCCCTGATGGTGTCCTGGATCAGGGATCCCACGTCTGCAGGGTGAGAGGTCAGCTGTGCAGGAACCAGTTTCCTTCTCTAGGACTCTGAGCGGCGGCAGGGGCAACAGACGACGAGGTGCAGGTGCAGTCAGGACCCTAGTGCCCTGTGACACGACCTGCTGCTTGTTGCTTCCCCTTCTGTGCGCAGCGCCTGGAGCCGCCCCCACGCCCAGTGCCCCAAGGAAGCACGGGCAGGCCAGGTGCGGGTGCCCACCCAAGGAGGGGCCCTGAGGGGACACCTTGCCTCTGCCCTATCCTGTTTCATTCCTGGAGACGGCCTGGAGTTAGGAGGGTGGGGCCCTTCTGTGACCTCACTGGGACATGGCAGAGCTCACCCCTTTGTACTTTACTATTAAAACGGCCAGTGTCTGGTGACATTTAGCCAGGAATAGGCTGTTAAGTGGGGTGAAGAGGGGCACCTCACTGTAGTGGAGGAAGTGCAGCCTGCTTTCCCAGGGCTTGCCAGGGAGTGGGCTCACGGGAGCCCAGCAAGGGGAGGCTGACGGGACAATGCTGATATACGGAGATGAGTTGTCACAGGTGACGTCACCTCCTGGTCCTTAAGACACAGCACCTGGGGAGAGCCCTGGGAGTGGGGCCTCAGCCGCCCCTGCTACTCCTCACGCCTCCCTAAGGGGGTCCTGGGGGTGAAGAGGTTCTCCCACAGCAGCTCATGGCTACCAGAGCAGCCAGACCACTGGGCAACCTACTCTGCCCAGCAGAGTGGATACGGCGTGGCCTGACTGCAGTTTCTGGAACTGTCTCAGAATCAGGTGAGTGAGGGCTCCTTGCTGAGACAGACATTAAGTGAACATACATTTAACACATCAGAGCCCAGAAGATAAGTAAAGAATATTGGAAGAATTAAGAGTTCTCACATCATAATGTAAGTTGTTTTCCAATCTGATCTGTGGTCAAATCAATATAATTTTTTTGTTTTTAAAATTTTTTGTTGAAGTCCATATTAATGCCAGACGTACAAGACAGTGGTTCATATTTGTATGTACTGGGAGATGATCACAATATAAGACACCTGTGTTACAGTAACACACTGCCAGGTGGTCACTGACATGAGGTGTTCCTCATATTACAGCAATCACCCAACCTCTTATCAGGTTTACATATTGGCTCTGATGGATGGGAGAGCTGGACCATAAAGAAAGCTGAGCACCAAATTGATGCTTTTGAACTGTGGTGTTGGAGAAGACTCTTGTGAGTTCCTTGGACTGCAAGGAGATCAAACCAGTCAATCCTAAAGGAAATCAACACTAAATATTCATTGGAAGGGCTGATGATGAAGCTCCAGTACTTTGGCCACCTGATATGAAGAGCTGACTCATTGGAATAGACCCTGACGCTGGGAAAGATTGAAGGCAGGAGGACAAGGGGATAACAGAAGATGAGATGGTTGAATGGCATCACCAACTGAATGGACAGGAGTTTGAGTAAGCTCTGGGAATTGGTGATGGACAGGGAAGCCTGAAGTGCTGCAATCCACAGAGTGGCAGGGTCGGACACGACTGAGCAATTGAACTGACTGGAGAGTTGAGAGGTGGGATGGTTGAGTTCTGTGGTGAAGCATGAACATCAACCTGTTCCTACCGAGTTATTGGCTCCTGCTTTTCCTAATTCAACCAATGGTTCATATTGAGGACACTGTTAGTGTGCTAGTTTCTGCAAAGTACTACAGGAACATGCCTTTTTTTGTGTCAAAACAATAAAAACACATTGCTGCTTTGAGATTGTTTTAAATTAATTATCATTATTACTGGGCTCCCCAGATGGCGCTAGTGGTAAAGAATATGCCTGCCAATTCGGGAAATGTGGGTTTGATTCCTGGGTTGGAAAGATCCCCTGGGGGAGGACAGAGCAACTCACTCCAGTATTCTTGGCTGGAGAATCCCACGGACAGGTGAGCCTGGTGGACTACAGTCTACAAGGTCGCGCAGAGTCAAACACGACTGAGCGACTTGGCATACACATCATTATTTTGGCCGCACTGCACGGCTTGTGGGATCTTAATTCCCCGACTAGGGACTGAACCCAGCCAGGCACTTGACAGTGAAAGCACAGAATCCTAATCACTGGATCTCCAGGGAATTCCTTGAGATTAACGTTTAAAATCAAGACTGTGGGACCTTCCTGGTGGCCCCGTGATTAGGAAGCCACCTGCCAATGCAGGGGACACAGGTTTGATCCCTGATCCAGGACACCACATGCCACACAGCAGCTATGCGTGTGTGCCACAACTGAGCCTGCACAGCCTAGAGTCAGTGCTCCACAAGGGAAGCCACTGCAAGGCGAAGCCTGTGCACTGCATCTAGAGAAAGCCTGCATGCAGCAATGAAGACCAGTGCAGCCAAAAATAAAAAACTTAAAAAAAAATCAAGACTGTGCGTCAAAGGACTTCAGGAGGTAGTGTTGACTGTCTTTGAGGTCGACCCTGAAAAGCACCAGCTGGAGGGGGCCGGTCAGGTGAAGGTGTGGGGGAAACAGACCCCTCTGTGAGTAACTGAAGCACAATTATAAGGAAATTCTGGGAAGCCATGTGTACCCACCCCTCCAGGTGCTCCTCCAGAAACCTTGTGCCCAGTGAGCACTTAGTCCAGGGCCACTGGCCAGTCCTTTCAGTGGCCCTTGCAGGCCCCAGACTGGGACAAAAGCCCCTTGGCAGAGTTGTGCTGTGGAGTTCTGTGCCAAGCAAGGAGGGGCTTGTCCTGTAGTTGAAGACTCACAACCTTGAGCAAACAAGTGTTTGCATCAGAAGGACTCCTGCTCACTTCTTCAGTCTTCCCAACTGGGAAGCTCAGCAGGCTCTCAGCAGTCATATGAGAGCCTCAGGACTTGCTTTTCTGCATGTTCCCTAAGGACCCAAGTGTGAACTATTCAGGTGTCGAAAAAATGTGTTGGGTTGCTGGGCTGTGTGCAGCAGACTGAGGTCCTCAAGCTACAGCACCACCTTCTCACCATTAACTTCAGACTTCAAATCTTCCCCCGGTACCCCGGCAGCACCCTGACTATGAGCAGACGAGCTGCACGAGTCTGTGGGTCTGTCCAGAAGAAGAGGATGAGGACTGTGTTCTCAATGAGAAGGATTCATGGCAGGATCACTGAAAAGTGTCTCAAAAGACACGGGGTACTGCCTGATGCTCCAGAGGTTAAGAGTCCACCTGCCAACACAGAGGACACTGGTTTGATCCCTGGGGACCTAGAGTTGGAGCACAGCAACTAGAGAAAGCCTTCGTGCAGCCACAAAGACCTAGAACAGTAAAAAATAAAGTAAAATAATAAATAAATCTTTAGTTTAAAAAAAAGACATGGACGGTGAGGGCTAACATTGGACTGTGTCTGAATAAATAAACCCCAGGCCAACACAAGCATTTCTTCAGCAAACATCTCCTACACAAACCCTCTGCTTACAGAATGGAGTGTCAGCTTCAATGGACAAAGCAATTTGTGAGGTGGATAATCCCTTGCTCTCTCCCTTCCTTCTCTCCTGCACTGCCTTCCCCACCCTGGCTCCTACCCTGTCACCTGGAAACAAAGTGGTGTGACCTTGACTTACCAAGAGCTGGGCACTGAGCTTTGTTCTGAGCCTGTTGGGCTCCCAGCAGCTTCTCCCATTTCACACCAATCACATGCCCAAAGTCTCAAATCGAGTACAAAGATTCTACTAGTATATTAGCCAATTCCACACACTTTCCTCTGGATCATTGACCTTCTAGTTTAGTTGTCTGTGCCTATAAAAGGCTAGAGATTTTAAATATGACCCTATCTTCAGAGATAAGCACCACTTGCAAGTTTACTGAGAAGAGCTTTCTTGCATTTGCTAACAACTGTCAGCAAAGCAAGGCTGGTACTGCCCTTGCTTCACAGCTGCTGCTGTTGTTCAGTTGCTCAGTTGCCTCCAACTCTTTGCCACCCCATGGACTGCAGCACACCAGGCTTCCCTGTCTTTCACTATCTCCCGGAGTTTGCTCAAACTCATGTCCATTGAATCGGTGATGCCATCCAGCCATCTGATCCTCTGTTGCCCCCCTTCTCCTCCTGCCCTCAATCTTTCCCAGCATCAGGGTCTTCTCCAATGAGTCGGCTTTTCACATCAGGTGGTCAAAGTACTGAAGCTTCAGCTTCAGCATCAGTCTTTCCAATGAATATTCAGGGTTTATTTGTTTCAGAGCTGAGCACACACCTACTAGGTGTCAGGGCTCCAACCTTCCCCACAGCCTTAGCACTTGTGTTACACGCCTCCTCTACCCTTAACATGTTCTATCTACCTTACTGTAACCTTGTAATTCCTCACTGAGCCCCAGCCTGATTTTTCTAGTACCCAAGAGTGTCTCAAGAGGGCATAAAGCTATCAGCATCAATATCAGCTACCTGTTTACTCAGTGCAGGATACAGGCCTCCGAATTTCTCATTTTGCGTCATGAAATTCTTAATGGTGATCAGGTTTCGCGAGAGGAATCTTGGCGATTGGCGTGAGGGTAGGAAAGGAAGGCGATTGCTGGGCGCAAAGGCTTACAGATGGCAGATGTGTTGGCGTCGTCCCAAGCTGACCCGGGAACAGGAAGGCGCCAGGGTCCAGGGGGCGGACGCTTGCCTGGCTACTTGGTGTTTTTACGACGCTCATTTGCGGGGAAGGCAGTGTGCATAGCGGAGAGCCGGCCACCCGCGGCCGGCCACAGTTTCTAGTTCCACACTCTGCGGCCTACTCGTCACCAGCGGCCTGATCACAGACCTCTGCGCGCCCAGGCTCCGGGCGACACGCTCGGGGCGCTCTGGAAGCCCGCTCCTAAGTGCGCGCTCCGCCCACAGAGAGGGTAAGCGGGCTCCACGCGATGTCCGGCATTACAGCTTGGGACGCGGAGGGCGAGGTCTCCAGTGGCGCACTAGCAGGCAGGCAGGCCAGAGATTCGCCAGACCCAGACAACTGCCGTTCTTGCAGCATGAACCACAAGAACGCCGGCAACACGACGCCATAGCTCCCCGCGCTGCGGGGTCTGCCGGGAAGGGATGGACGTCACTCTGTGGCCCTGGCTCTGATTGGTCACAACGCTCTGACGCTTCTGATTGGCCAGGCTCACTACCATCCCAGGGTGCTCTGGGCCACTTCCTCCTTTCCCGGCTGTGAGCCCTCGGAAGAGGTGAGTATACAAGAGCTCGCCGCCATCGATGTTATCCGAGCCCATCTGGCTCCATCCGCCGTCCCCGTGGTCCACTTGTCGCCAGCGGCGTTGGGCCTTGGCCCGTGCCCTGTGCGCTCGCCGACGGGACTCTGCGCCCGCACCTAACTCGCTCCCCGTCTTAACCGCTCCCCAGGCCTTTCGGCCGCAGCCATGGCCCCTAGCCGGAATGGCATGATCCTGAAGCCCCACTTCCACAAGGACTGGCAGCGGCGCGTGGCCACGTGGTTCAACCAGCCGGCTCGCAAGATCCGTAGGTGAGCGTCCGGGAGCGAGCGCGCCCGGCCCGTCCCGTCCTCCGCGCGCCTGGCCCGCTGCAGGAGGGCGGACAGTGACCCCCGCTCCGCTTCTCTCTGCGCAGACGCAAGGCCCGGCAGGCCAAGGCGCGCCGCATTGCCCCGCGCCCCGCGTCCGGTCCTCTCCGGCCGGTGGTGAGATGCCCGACGGTCAGGTACCACACGAAGGTTCGTGCCGGCAGGGGCTTCAGCCTGGAGGAGCTTAGGGTGAGTGTCGCCAGCCCGTGTCCTGAGATCCACTGGTTGTTCCTCGTGGCACACAGCCAAGTGATGACATTCTCCGGAATCGCTGCACTGCCATGATGAAAGTGCATTTGAACCCTTTTCCATCTGACGGCTGGGCCCTCGTGGTGTAGCGGGTGGGGGGCAGGGAGTTTGTGGGGCTTTAGCTGTTTCTCTCGGGACAGGTGGCCGGCATCCACAAGAAGGTGGCCCGGACCATTGGGATCTCGGTGGACCCGAGGCGGCGGAACAAGTGCACGGAGTCCCTGCAGGCCAACGTGCAGCGGCTCAAGGAGTACCGCTCCAAACTTATCCTGTTCCCCAGGAAGCCCTCGGCCCCCAAGAAGGGAGACAGCTCTGTGAGTACCCAGCTCCCACAGCGCCCAGCGGGGTGAGGGTGTGGAGGTCTCACTGTGGGTCTAGCTGGGCTGCAAGGACAAAACACCTGTCTGCAGCTTCCTATCTAAAGCAGGGTTGCAACGTATAGTAGAGAGAAGATAAGTAATATGGGAGAAAGCCTCTGTTAAAATTGAAAGTGTACTTCGTGTTAGTAATCTTTGCATGAGATCAGTTCAGTTCAGTCACTCAGTCGTGTCCAACTCTATGCGACCCCATGAATTGCAGCACGCCAGGCCTCCCTGTCCATCACCAACTCCCGGAGTTCACTCAGACTCACAGCCATCGAGTCAGTGATGCCATCCAGCCATCTCATCCTCTGTCTTCCCTTTCTCCTCCTGCCCCCACTCCCTCCCAGCATCAAAGTCTTTTCCAATGAGTCAACTCTTCGCATGAGGTGGCCAAAGTACTGGAGTTTCAGCTTTAGCATCATTCCTTCCAAAGAAATCCCAGGGCTGATCTCCTTCAGAATGGACTGGTTGCATCTCCTTGCAGTCCAAGGGACTCTCAAGAGTCTTCTCCAACACCACAGTTCAAAAGCATCAATTCTTCGGTGCTCAGCCTTCTTCACAGTCCAACTCTCACATCCATACATGACCACAGGAAAAACCATAGCCTGGACTAGACCTTAGTGGGCAAAGTAATATCCCTGCTTTTGAATATACTATCTAGGTTGGTCATAACTTTCCTTCCAAGGAATAAGCGTCTTTTAATTTCATGGCTGCAGTCACCACCTGCAGTGATTTTGGAGCCCAAAAATATAAAGTCTGACACTGTTTCCCCATCTATTTCCCATGAAGTGATGGGACAAGATGCCATGATCTTCGTTTTCTGAGTGTTGAGCTTTAAGCCAACTTTTTCACTCTCCTCTTTGACTTTCATCAAGAGGCTTTTTAGTTCCTCTTCACTTTCTGCCATAAGGGTGATGTCATCTGCATATCTGAGGTTATTGCTCTTTCTCCCGGCAATCTTGATTCCATCTTGTGTTTCTTCCAGTCCAGTGTTTCTCATGATGTACACTGCATGAGATCAGCAGTGCCCATCTACATGGGTTGCTGGCAGTCATTCTCCCTGCATCCCTGGTTCAGGCATGGGTGACTCATCTGACCCTGCCCACCCTTACTTGATTGGGCAGGAATCCACGGGCACTCGGGTGACAAGTTTGGGGCTTCTTGGGAAATGAGCTAAAGTCACCTGACTCCGTTATCATTGACAAACAGGCTGAAGAGCTCAAACTGGCCACTCAGCTGACCGGACCTGTTATGCCCATACGGAACGTAAGTGGGCTTGTTGGGAGAATGGATCTGGGGTTGGGTTGGAGGGATTCTGCGTGGCAGCCAGGGCCCATGTTGAGATTTACTGGTTTGTGAAAGACCGACCTGCCCTGAGGAGAGTCAGCTGCATCCAGACAGATGGGCTCCTTGAGGAAAGCTTAGTCGCCCTCACTTGTTACCCTCTGTGTAGGGTCCTTTCCACTCCTTGATGTTTGGGAAGCCCAGGCTGGAGGCACCTCTCCATGCATGTTTGGTGATCCTATAGCCTGACCAGCAATTGACAAGGCCCTTGAGGCTCCTGGGAGTGGGAGGTGGGGTGGGCCTGAACCCCTACACCCACCTTGTATCCAGGCCCCACCGACCCTTCACATGATATGGGCACTAGGTTCTGAGTTTGAGTTTACTGTCCTACTGTCCTCCAGTTAGCGTTACTCTGGTGGGCGGATTCCCCTCCAAGGCCTCTCAGTTTGCTGACAGTTCGCTGGGCTCCCTTCTAGGTCTATAAGAAGGAGAAAGCCAGAGTCATCACAGAGGAGGAGAAGAACTTTAAGGCATTTGCCAGTCTCCGCATGGCCCGTGCCAACGCCCGGCTCTTTGGCATCCGGGCAAAAAGGGCCAAGGAAGCCGCAGAACAGGATGTTGAGAAGAAAAAATAAAGTTCTGTTGGCAACTTACTATAAACCTGCAGTGTCCATGTGACCTTCGTTGTGTAAGGAGCCAGGGCCTGGCGGAGGGGGAGGCCCTCTCCTTGAGAGGGACCTGGGGTGTGTCTGACCTTTGTCGCAACAGAGCTGTGAGGGAAGCAGCTTTGGTACCTGGGAGGCTTGTGCTTAGTGTTCTTGTCTGGACCCTCCAGCCCAGGAGGTGTGTGTTCCTGTTACTATTAAAATACTATTTTCACATCTAAAGGTGACAGTTTATAAGGCGCTGATGTAACGCATACACTCAGTGTATTGAAAATTCACGACCTGTCAAAGAGACAGATGGTGTGGAGACCTGGGGATTGGAGCCTCATGATCCGTCCATGAAAGAGGGCTCATGGGGCACTGCCTCTGGATGGCCCAAGCCATGGTTCCATTTGCTTTGTGTTGGGATCCTGGTGAGAAGTTGGGAAGCTCCCCCAGGTCAGGTGACTGCCTTTCTGTTGGCGCCCTGGCTACAGTGCTCACAGAGTGGACGGTGCAGAGGCCTCCAGGTGTGCAGAGCCAGGGGCTGCTATGGTTAGTGTCCACTTGGGCAGAACTGGTAGGGACAGATAACCATAGCGGGTGCACTGGTAACATTGCCCGTACCTGTAAGGGGTGCTCCGGTGATTATAAATTGTAGGAGGCTAGAATGATGCTAAAGCTGAAACCAGTACTTTGGCCACCTCATGCGAAGAGTTGACTCATTGGAAAAGACTGATGCTGGGAAGGATTGGAGGCAGGAGGAGAAGGGGACGACAGGGGATGAGATGGCTGGATGGCATTATGGACTCGATGAGCATAAGTCTGAGTGAACTCCAGGAGTTGGTGATGGACAGAGAGGCCTGGTGTGCTGCGATTCATGAGGTCGCAAAGAGTCAGACACAACTGAGCGACTGAACTGAGCATTGGTTTCGGAGAATGCAATGGCACCCCACTCCAGTACTCTAGCCTGGAAAATCCCATGGATGGAGGAGCATGGTAAACTACAGTCCATGGCGTCGCGAAGAGTCGGACACAACTGAAGTGACTTAGCAGCAGCAGCAGCATCATTGGTTTGGTGGTTATAAAGTTTAGTTTAGTTTGTTTTTCCCATGATTATTTTAAGTTACAGGTATTTTAAAAGATTTGAAATTTATCCTAATTTCTAGTTGATTCAGTTTGTTTTCAAAGAAACTATAGTCATTTTAGATTATTTAGGCTTTTGGGTTTTTTGTACCCTTTTAAGTTGTAAGTCGCTCAGTCATGTCCAACTCGTTGTGACCCCATGAGCTGTACGCCAGGCTCCTCTGTCCATGGGATTCTCCAGGCAAGAATACTGGGATGGGTAGCCGTTCCCTTCTCCAGGAGATCTTCCTGATCTAGGGTCTCCTTTGCAGGCGGACTTTACTGCTTGAGCCACCAGGGATGTTTGAGCCAAAGAGCAGACTAACGGACACCTATGCAAAAGAGCTGACGGTCCTCGTTTATTTAGGTCTAACATAGGTAGTTGCACTTGCTATTGTTCTTGTGTGCTTTCAGGGTGTTACAGAGGAAAAATAAGGTCTTTATTTCATAAAAGATCCAGATGTAAAGGGAATCAGTGAGAAGCTATGACCTCCCTTCTCCAGTCTCCACCTCAATCCACAGTGGTTTGTGCCCAGTTCTGGGAAGTTACCAGTGTCAATATTCTTTTTTGCTGCCTCAGCGGCTTAGAACCAGAGCAGAGTACAAGGAGTGAGCTGACTAACACAGGGCCAGCCTGGCATTGACCATCCTGGGGACCGTAGAAGCTGATGACAAGCAGGTGCTGGGTGGAGAAGTTAGAAAGTGATAACGCAGGGAGTTTTCAGGATGGAGAACAGGCACTCAGGCGTTGAGCATGCACTGTGTCTCAGGAACACTGCGGTGACCAAAACAATCTTAGCTCCACAAAGTCTTAGTCCACACTTGGCTCTCCAGTGTGTGGGCACATGCAGTGGTGATTGGCTACAGTCACCAAGGTATACAGGAGGCCTGCTGCAGACCATTAAGGGGGGCGCTGGCCTTCTGGATTCATTGTCCTGGGAAAGGCTCAGGGCTTTCTTGGGCATCGCCTGTGGGGCAGTGGGAAGCTGTATTAGACCTTGGTCCTGCCACCCACCAGCTCTGGTACCTCAGCTGGGCTCCCCTTTTTAAGTCCCAGTTGCAAGTGTATCAAACACAGTGTATGGTTAGTTATTGCCTCTTTGAAAATTTCACCAGGAAGGATGGTGCTTCCTGGGGAGAATGAGGCAAAACTGGGTCACTGTTGAAAGAGACTGAGGGCAGAGGGGCTGTGAGCACCATCCAGGCGGCTTCACCAAGAATATCTTCAAAGCCCTCACGTGAGTCAGGTACAAAACCAGGTCTTCGTCACCTGGAGGTGCCCACCCCGTGGACACTGCTGCTGCCTGTCTCCCTGGCCCATGCTGCCTTCATCATTGGGACTGTAAGCACAAGGGTGTCCCCCTCCTGACATAGCCACTGGTTCACTGTCGTGTGTCTGTCCTGTCCGTTACGTGTGGGCTGGATCCAGCAGCTTCTTAAGCAAAGTAGCACGCTGAGGTTGGGTTAAAAGGTGCAGAGATCTCACTCACCCAGTGAAGCAGGTCACCATCCCAGAAGCATCAATATCAGGTGCCCAGGGTAAGGCCTTCACAGAGGGGACTCCTGGTCAGGGGAGCTGAGAATCAGGGCAGCTCGTCCTGGACAATGTCATGTGTTCCAGCTGGCCCTGCACAGGTTTGGAGGGGCTCAGACAGCCCAGCCAACCGCAGGCACTCCATGCCCTATGGTCCTTTGTGCCCCGGAGACACATGGGCCTGGAGGGTCAAGGGAGGCGAGAAAAACTGGGTTCTCCATAGGGAGTGGGGTCTGGGTAGAGTCTCACTGCTGTGTGACCTCACAAAGGTCATCCCCCTCTCTGAGCCTTGGCAGTGACACTGAGTGTTTAGACCTGTTTTGCAGAGTGGGCAGCAGACCCCTGGGGGGAGGGGTGGGGGCTGATTGTGGGAAAGTACCAAAATGACAGACATGTCTTTGGAGGAGGGTTGAGAAAATAATGGGAGGAGGAGTTCCCCACCGCCCCCCCCAGCCACCACCAGATGTGTATAAGAGACAGCCCACCTTGTNACCGCCCCCCCCCAGCCACCACCCGCCAGTGCTGCCTCTGGTGGAATGCCGGTGTCTCAGCACACTCAATTGTGGCTGTGTGTATGCTCATGTCTCACTCTGTCTCCGTTTGATGTGAGCATGTATGTGGTGGGTGGGACAAAACATGTTTGCTGTGTGTGATAATGTGCACATGTGTGTACATATATGTGACATGCTCTGGGACAGCAGCACTCTGGGCTCACCTGTCGCATTTTTAAAAGTGAAAGAATTCCCTGTGGTCCAGTGGCTAAGACTCCACGTTCCCAATGCAAGGGGCTTGGAGTCCATCCCTGGTTAGGGAACTCTGCTACATGCTACAACTACAGATCCCATGGGCCACAGTTAAGACTTGGTGCAGCCATTAATAAGTAAGAGAAATGCTGTAGAGTCAAAGCGATGGTTTTTCCAGTAGTCATATATGGATGTGGGAGTTGGACCATAAAGAAGGCTGAGTGCCAAAGAGTCCATGCTTTTGAACTGTGGTGCTCCTGGAGAAGACTTGAGAGTCCCTTGGACTTCAAGGAGATCCAACCAGTCAGTCCTAAAGGAAATCAATCCTGACTATTCATTGGAAGGACTGATGCTGAAGCTCCAATACTTTGGCCACCTNTGCTTTTGAACTGTGGTGCTCCTGGAGAAGACTTGAGAGTCCCTTGGACTTCAAGGAGATCCAACCAGTCAGTCCTAAAGGAAATCAATCCTGACTATTCATTGGAAGGACTGATGCTGAAGCTCCAATACTTTGGCCACCTAATGCGAAGAGCTGACCCTGATGCTGGGAAAGCTTGAAGGCAGGAGAAGGGGAACAACAGAGGACAAGATGGTTAGATGGCATCACCAAGACAATGGACACGAGTGAGCAAGCTCCAGGAGATGGTGAAGGACAGGGAAGCCTGGCATGCTCCAGTCCGTGGGGTGGTAAAGAGTCGGACACGACTGAGCAATTGAACAACAAGAGAAATGCCAAATCCTGTAGGAAAATAGTCCAGTTCTGACAGCAGGGTTCTGAGATAAAGTGCCCTTTCTAGGTTAATCAAAGAAGCACCCAGCCCATGGGTGTAAGCTTTTGAAAGCCTTGTTAGCCCCACCACCTCCTATTCTTAAAACTTCAACAGTTTGAGCGTGCCTTCCAGAGCCTCTGGAACAAGCCCACTGGGCCCTGGGAAGGACAAGGTGGAGGGTATGGTGATGGCCTTGGCTGAGCAGTGTGTCACTTGGACACAGCCTGGACTGCACACAGCCTGGACACAGCTCTGCTCCCCTCCCGAGGGGCTAAACTTTCTGGCACTTGCTCAAGGCAACCCATCTGATGCTGAGGGGGTGAATTCCCAGAAGCTCAGAGCCAGTACTGGGGGTGGAACATGTTCAGCCAGCCTTCAAAGGGTGAGTAGGAGCTGGCCAGTGGCGGGGAGCCAGTGCAAGCAGGGCCCTGTGGCTTGAGAAGCAAGTTGTCTAAAACAAGGATGCTTTATTGTTGCTCCAAAAATTGGTGATGTGGAAGCATTTAAAGAGATAGAGATTGTTATTGTTCAGTTGCTAAGTCATGTCCAACTCTTTGCGACCCCATGGACTGGAGCATGCCAGGCTTCCCAGTCCTTCACTATCTCCTGGAGTTTGGGCAAACATGTCCATTGACTTGGTGATGCCATCCAACCATCTCGTCCTCTGTCGCCCCCTTCTGCCCTCAATCTTTCCTAGCATCAGAGTCTTTTCCAGTGAGTCAGCTCTTTGCACCAGGTGGCCCAACTATTGAAGCTTCGGCTTCAGCATGGGGTTAGTTAAATACATGAGGAAGGGTCGCTTCTACCCCGCTGGCCCCCTCAGATCACCACTCTGAGCACCCAGGGTGGGCGGGTAGGGAGATGCATGCGACAGACCTTTTCCTAAAGGACCAGATGGTGAGCATTTCAGGCTTTCCAGGCCACAGAGTATCCCTCTGCTCTTGCAGGGCAAAGCCGGCTTCAGACCATCCGTGAACACACAGGATTGCCATGCTCCAGTATAACGCTAGATTTGCCTCAGGGGTTGCAGTGCCCCAGCCTCCTGCTGTTGGCCTCAGCTTATCAAAGTAGAGTGTCCCTTCAGGCTGCCAGAACAGAAACACCATAGACTGGGGACTGGGGGTGGGTTGGGGGGAGCTTATAAACACCAGATAGTGAGTTCTCACAGCTCTGGAGGCTGACTCCAAGATCAATCAAGGTGCCAGCAGATTTGGTGTCTGGTTCACACATGGCAGAGGGGTGAGGGAGTACTCTAGGGTCCCAGTTACAAAGGCAGTGGGGCTCTACCCTCGTGACTTAAGCACCTCCCAAGACCCACCTTCTAATGCCACCACACTGGGGGTCAGGATTTCAACATACAAGTTTTGGGGTAACAGTCGATGGCATGAAAGACGGCAATATGATGTAAAGAAAAGCAGTTACTAAAAAACTGCACACAGGAACGTTTATTGAGTACCTCCTTGAACCTCTTTGAACATTTATTGAGTACCTACTCTGTGCCAGGCACAGTGCTAAGCCCAGGAACTCAGCTGTCAGGTGGGGCAGAGAGTCCCCATGCCTGTAATCTGAGGAGCCACATGTAGGAAGGGCCCTAAGGGTGGGAAGCAGCTTGTAAAAACTTAATACAAACAGATTTGCGTGGAAAAAAAAGCTGGAGGGATAAAAATCAAAGTGTTAACAGTGTTTCTGCCTGGGTGCTAGAATTTCCTTTTTTTTTAATTGCTTATCTACATTTTTTAACTTTTCAACAAGGAACATGTGTTATTATTTCCTGTGCAGCAGTAACAACAGAATATCTGAAGGTGGGGATCTCACTTCCTGCGTCTGGCAGCCTGAGCTCTCGCCCCCCCACATTCCAGGCCCTCCTCTGTCCTGAGGCCTTTTTGGGCTGCTGGGTGAGGCGGGGCAGGTGGATCCTGCAGCCCAGTGGCCTCTCTGGGGCTCTGGAGAATCTCTCCATTAGTGCTGCATGGAGCTGCCCTCCCGGCCTCCTGTCCAGGTCAGCTCCAGAGCTGAGCCCAGGGTCACCCCACAAGGCAGGGAGGGGCCTGTTGCTGTGAGGCTGCAGCAGAGACCCCAGTTGTTTATTGCTAAGTCATTTTTGACTTTTTTGTAACCGCATGGAGAAGGAAATGGCAACCCACTCCAGTGTTCTTGCCTGGAGAATCCCAGGGACGGGGGTAACCCCAGTNCCACAAGGCAGGGAGGGGCCTGTTGCTGTGAGGCTGCAGCAGAGACCCCAGTTGTTTATTGCTAAGTCATTTTTGACTTTTTTGTAACCGCATGGAGAAGGAAATGGCAACCCACTCCAGTGTTCTTGCCTGGAGAATCCCAGGGACGGGGGTAACCCCAGTGGGCTGCTGTCTATGGGGTTACACAGAGTCGGGCACGACTGAAGTGACTTAGCAGCATGGACTCTAGCCCACCAGGCTCTTCTGTGTCCATGGGATTTTCCAGGCAAGAATACTGGAGTGGGTTGCCATTTCCTTCTCCAGAGGATCTTCCCAACTCAGGGATTGAACCCATGTCTCCTGCTTGGCAGGTGAATTCTTTACCACTGAGCCACCAGGGAAGCAGAGACCCCAGTGGGTGCATTAAAATCTCTGGACCTCAGAGACTTGAATCCCCAAACTCTGAATTCTTTTTCCTCTCCCCCGGGGCTGGCAATACGAAGTTACTGTGGTGCTGTGTGTGATGGTTAAGAGTTGAACTGTGGCTGGGTGTAAGCTCTGTTCTATTAGTGGGCTGGGCGGCCCCTCCTCATCTGTGAAGTGGGGCTGCGGTGGGTTAGTAGCTTCCACATCACAGTTAGCATGAACACATGCATTGGAAAGAGCTGTCCTCAGGGCTGGCAGGGGAAAGGTCCCAGGAAAGTTCCCAAGGCTGACCCTGAGCCTCTGGGCATGCCAAGGTGGGGCTGGGTGCCCATCTGGGCCTCCACCCTCCTGGGGTTTTGCAATCTGAATCCCATAAAACAGAGAGGCCAGAAGCCTTGGCCAGGGTGCAAGTGGAACTGGGGCCCCTGCAAGCCAGTGAGCCCCCATGAGCCCAAGAGCACAGCTGATGGGCTACAAACATGGACTCTGGGAAGCCAGGCCAAGAAAGATGCGGGAGCTGGAAGGCCCAGAGTGGCTCCAGGCTGATAACTGTCTACAGAGAGAAGCCGGCCCTCCGAACGGCTGGTTTCTGAAGCTGTTGGGACCTGGGCCAGCTTCTAGGAGGGGGACATGGAGGCTTGAGGCAGCAGAAGGAGGCACCAGATTGGCCTGCAAAGAATTCCCCTTTCTTGCAAATTGGGCACAAGGTCTTTGCCTTGCAGGCACCCCTGGGGTGTGAGCCTGTATACCACCACCAAGGATGCTGTCCTCTGGATTGCACCTCTGGAAAACCCTCCTCTGAGCTTGGGGTGCAAACTTCCACTTTCCACCTCCACCTGGGCAGCACCTTTGTCCTGTTGTTGGTGGGGCTTCCGACCCCAGGATCTTCTGGAGTCCTGGCGACCAAGGCTCAGCTCGAGCTCACGACAGCCCAGTGTGCCCGAGACCTGGTTTCTGTTCCTCTGGCCCTTGGGTCCCCTTTCACCTTAAACCCCCTTCCTGTCTCCCACCATGGCTTTTGGCTAGGTCTGTGCCCTATTTTTAGGCAGAAACTAGCAAAGAGAATGGACTGGGAGGTGGCTTCTGCCTCCACCAAAACCTCCTCTTCCGCACAGCTTCGCTGCAAGCACAGGGTGGTCCAAGGTGGGGGTGAAGCTCAGGACGAGAGGGGCCCCTCCCAAGGACCCCAGGCCTGTTCTGATTCGGGTGCAGCAGACACATGTGGAAGGACCCCAGACACTGATCCTCAGTGTAGACACCTCCAGGACAGCACGGGTTGTACTGGCTCCTGGACAACAGGCTCTGGGAAGGCAGACCGTTCTTCCTGTGTCCAGTCCCAGCCCCAAGGCACCTGGCACACAGGAGGCGCCCAGCACACAGGGGGCGCCCACCACATGCTTGCTGACTGAAGTGATGCCTCACTAAATGCAGCAAGGCCTGGGGTTGGGGTCTGAGGGGTGGGGAGAGGTGTGGATTTGGTGCTAAACTGGGCCTTTGCTGGGCCCTGGCTTCCCAGGGGGGCAGCCTGCAGGGACCTGGGGCCCATGCCTAGGCCAGCAGAGAGCCTCCTGACCTAAGCAGGTTTCCACACGCAGGGGGCCCCATGGGGCTCTGGTCATCCTGGGAGGGCCCACCCACCCAGTTTGGACCCCAAACCTCTCACCCTGGGGATTTGAACCCGTGGAAACCTGGGCATCCTTGAAGGAGGATGGGGACGGAGGAGGATGGGGACGAAGGGCGGGCTAAGGCCACCACTCAGCGCCCACTCCTCCCCCGCAGGCTCCAGGGCCCCATCTCGGCCCGGCCCCGCCTAGGCCCCGCCTCTCCACTACCCCCTTCTCTGTCCCACCCTCTCTGACACCCCCTCCTGCAGTTCCCGTGCCGTGGCTGCTGCGGGAGCCACGTGTGCCCGCGCCGGGCTGGCGTGCCGGTAGAGAAGCGCGGCCACGCCTGGCCAGGCCATCATTTCCCCGCGCGGCCGCGGCGCCGACTGGCGGACAGCCGCCCCTCGGTGGGCCCAGGCTGGTCCCAGAGCGCGGGAGCTGGGAGCATGAGCGCGGTCTTGGAGCGCCGGGCGGCGGCGGCCCCCGGGGTGGTGCCGGCGCCCTGCGCCTCGAAGGTGGAACTGCGGCTGAGCTGCCGACACCTGCTGGACCGCGACCCGCTCACCAAGTCCGACCCGAGCGTGGTGCTGCTGCTGCAATCGCAGGGCCAGTGGGTGCAGGTAGGGGCGCGGGTAGGCGGGGGAGGGGGGCGGTGCGCCTGGAGCTGCGGACGCGGAAGCCGAGTTGGATGTGCGAGGCTAGTGGGGTGTAGAGCAGGGTCACGGTGGGGTTACCTGGTCTAAAGATGGGTGCCCTGGAGCTGTGGGGTTGAAGTGTAGGGGCTGGGTTGGAGGCGGAACCACGAGAGGAGCTCCAGGTAGAGGGAGGGAGCCCTGGAGTGGAGGGTGTGACCCCGGGTCCGGGTGGCGGCTCCGGGGCCAAGTGAAACACCCAGGCTTGAGGGAGCCAGAGGGGCTCTCCTGGGGGGCGCAGAGGATAGTAGGGGACACAGGGCTTTGACCGAGGTCACGGGTCCACTTTGGGCCCGCGGAGCAGCCGGGAGCACCAGTCCTCCGCCGGGTCCGCATTCGCAGGGCGGAGACAGCGCACCGCGGGTTCCATAGGAGGCTAGCCGGGCGTTCCGGGAGCCAGGACTCCATCTCCGAGGCCGGGACGCCCCGCTCAGAGGGCTCCCCTTCCTGGCGCCTGGCTCTCGAGTTTGGGAAGAGTCGAGCCGGTCCCGAGCGGCCGCGGGGTGGCCTGGCGAAGGCGGCGCGTGCGGCCGGGTTCGGGGCAGCAGCGGACTGTTCGCAAGCCTCGCGGACCTGGGTCTGGGCGCGTCCCGTCTCTCAGTGACGCGGGCTTCCCTCTGGTCCCGGGAGAGGCCGAGGCTCCTGCGCGGGGGCAGGTTCTTCACCCCAGACCTGCGCTCCCAGAGGGCGGGCCGCGGGACTGCTCAGACCGCTCAGCGCCCCACGAAGCGCTTTTTCCGCCACCATCTCACGTGAGACGCGTGACCTCACTTCGAAAGGGCAAGAAATCGGGGGCGAAGAGGTGAGGTCGGGCACTGAGCCCCCGGAGAGCTGGGGGACTGGAACCCGCCCACGCGCGTCCCTGGCCTCCGCATACAGCCCGGGCCGAGGTAGGGAGGTTAGGGGCACGTCGAGGGTACAGGCGCAAAGGATCGCGTGTGTAGTCCTAGAGATGCGCAGCGCCAGCTCCCTGGACCGCACTGCTCCTTGGCTGTGACCTTGTGCTGTTTTTTGTCATCTCTGGACCACCAGCCTCCTGGTCTGAGAAACCTTCCAGTCATCGAATTCGGGGGCAAAGGATCTGCTGGAGGGGCCCAAGCCCCCATTAGCCTTCATTGCTTGGCCTTAGCGCTCCCTGGGGCATATGTCCCTTGAGGAAGCACATAAACACCCTCATCTGGGCTGTGGGAGTTTGTGGGACTCTGGAGCAGGGCAGAGAAACCTACCTCCACAGCCCAGGTTGCACTTTGATGGGTTGGGGCCCAAGTTGGAGGAGAGAGCTGAACCAAGGGGTTATCTCTGCAATTCGCCCCCCTCCCCAACTCTGGAGTCTCCCTGCCTGTCCAGCTGGGTGCTGGCAAAAGACCTCTGCTTTAAGGTTTGCCCAGCCAGGTTCCAATCCAGCTCTGTCCCTGACTTGGGGTGCCCTTGGGACCCCCCTTCCCTTCTCTGAGCCTGCTTCCCCATCTGTGGTGTGGGGATGGAGGAGGCCGTGTGGGCACAAGATGAGAAGCTGTAGCCTGTGGGGGGCCAGAGAACTGTGCCTTTATCTCAGCGAGGGAGGTGCCTGGGGTTGGGGAATGACACCCCCCACCCCCTGCCAAGAGGCAACCGGAAGCCTCGAAGCAGCAGATGGGTCTTCCCACAGCACAACCTGGATGCAAGTCCTCCGAGACTACCCAAGGGCAGGTGGGTGGGACAGGGAACGCTGCGGGCTACAGCAGAGGCACAGGGTCTCCGGGCAGTGCCCTGGTAGAATCTTGTCCCCCTCGTCCAAGGGTCTGCTCACCCAGGGCCGCTTGCAGGTGGACAGAACCGAGGTGGTCCGGAGCAGCCTGCACCCGGTCTTCTCCAAGGTCTTCACGCTTGACTACTACTTCGAGGAGGTGCAGAAGCTGCGCTTTGAGGTCTACGACACCCATGGGCCCAGCAGCCTGAGCTGCCAGGAGGATGACTTCCTGGGGGGCATGGAATGCACTTTAGGGCAGGTGGGTGCCCTGTCCCCATGCCCTCAGAGGAGGAGAGCAGCATGGGCACCTCAGCGGGTGCAGTGGTGGTCTGGGCACAGCAAGATTATGCACCAACTGTGTACCAGGTGTTCTGCCTGACTCCTAGCTCCTTCTCCTTAAAAAATGTCTTTTAGTTAATTTAAAAAATGTAATTTGGAACTGGGTAATATAGTCATATGGATCTAAATTCAGAAAGTATAACAGGCATGCTCTGGGTGTCTCCCTCTTGCCCTGCCCCCAGATTTGTTACATCCTTCTGAAGAGAGGTAGTCTTATCAGAGCAAAGGGACATATAGTTTTTTCTCTATATATACACTTTTAAAAACACAAATGACATACACTGCTCTGCAGCTGTGTATGTCACTTCCACAACATAAGGGAGCCCTTCCCTTGCCTGTCTCCATGGCAGTGACAGGTCTGAGAGACCCTGCATCCTCCAGTAAAGTCATTCCCATTAGCTCTATGATTGTCAGTGAAACAAGAGGTCTTGATTCCAGCCAAACTGCTCAGCACAGGCACATTCGATTCTAGTGAGTACTCTGAGGGCTTTTTAATGAGGTGTAATTTACATACAGTAATATGTGTAGACCTCTAGGGTTGGGATTGATGAGCTTTAGACAGTTGTATACACCTGATCACCACCCAGATCACACAGCATATCTTTGTCATCCAGCAGCGCCCCCTGCTCCTCTCAAGCCCCTCCCCCAGTAGTTTTGCCTGTTCTAGAACATCATGTCTGTGAATCACACAGTATGTTCCCATTTGTGTCCAGCTTCTTTTCCCCGACATGAAGGCCTTGTGACTCATCTCCACTGCTGCCTGGGGCAGAGACGGCTGGGTCGAGCCTCTGTCGGATAAGAGGACTGAGATTTCAGCAGGGTCCACCCAATGCTCGCCACCCACTTTCCTCACATGCAGGGACACACATGCACAGACATCAATGTGCAAACATGCATGCACCTACGGGTGCAGATCCATGGACACATGTATGGACACAGATGTCTGGATATACACGTAAACTCTGGATTATGGGAAGGCCACCCAGTGCCTCCAGGTCTGCAGGGCCTGCCAAAGGTTTGGACCCTGGCTTCAAATCCCAGTGGTGGCCCTTCAGTAAGTCCCGGACCTCTGCCTGGATCTCCACTTCCTCAACTGGGTGGTAGGTTGGGGAGCCAGGCCACCGAGGGTGACTGGGGTCACTGGGAAAGAGATGGGGCGGGGTTAGAGCCCCCAGGGAGCAGGTACGTACCCTCCCTGATCCTCTGACTTCCAGATCGTGGCCCAGAAGAAGGTGACCCGGGCACTGTTGCTGAAGTTCGGCAGGAACGCGGGCAAGTCCACCATCACGGTGAGCCCCCGCCTTCCACCAGCCCCTCCCCTGCAGGCCCCGCCCCTTCATCACTGAAGCTGTGGGGGACGAAGCCCAGACTGCCGAGGTGTCTAGGCACCTCCCATAGACAGGGCTGCAGGGCGGAGAAGGGTTGGAGTGGGCCGGCTGAACCCCGAAGCCCGCGAGGGGTCAGGCCCCTCCTACCCCTGTCTCTTATACACATCTACCCAGGCTTGAGGGAGCCAGAGGGGCTCTCCTGGGGGGCGCAGAGGATAGTAGGGGACACAGGGCTTTGACCGAGGTCACGGGTCCACTTTGGGCCCGCGGAGCAGCCGGGAGCACCAGTCCTCCGCCGGGTCCGCATTCGCAGGGCGGAGACAGCGCACCGCGGGTTCTGGGTGGTAGGTTGGGGAGCCAGGCCACCGAGGGTGACTGGGGTCACTGGGAAAGAGATGGGGCGGGGTTAGAGCCCCCAGGGAGCAGGTACGTACCCTCCCTGATCCTCTGACTTCCAGATCGTGGCCCAGAAGAAGGTGACCCGGGCACTGTTGCTGAAGTTCGGCAGGAACGCGGGCAAGTCCACCATCACGGTGAGCCCCCGCCTTCCACCAGCCCCTCCCCTGCAGGCCCCGCCCCTTCATCACTGAAGCTGTGGGGGACGAAGCCCAGACTGCCGAGGTGTCTAGGCACCTCCCATAGACAGGGCTGCAGGGCGGAGAAGGGTTGGAGTGGGCCGGCTGAACCCCGAAGCCCGCGAGGGGTCAGGCCCCTCCTACCCACTCCACCCAGGTGATAGCCGAGGACATCTCCGGGAACAACGGCTACGTGGAGCTCTCCTTCAGGGCCAGGAAGCTGGACGACAAGGTGAGGGGTGCTCCCCTGGAGCCCGGCTCTCCCTGCTGTCAGGGGGTGTCCACGAGGAGACGACAGGTGGCCGCGGAGTGGGACGCACTCAGAGCCAGGGCAGCTGTGCTGCTGTCAGGGTCCTGTTGTGTCACCGCCCTATTCATCCTCAGAGCTTCCTGTGACGACGCTCAGGGGCTCAGGGAGGTCCCAAGACAGACAGTGGAGAAACTGGTGGGAGCCAGTCTCTGGGCTGGAAGTGCTGGGGAGCTAGGGAAGCTGGAGCAGGATGCTCTCAGGGAGGGCTGGGCCCTCACACCCGGGGAGTGGCAGAGCCTGGCCCCCAACTCAGCTTGCCAAGCTCATCTTTTGCTTCTCTGCCAGGACCTCTTCAGCAAGTCAGACCCATTCCTGGAACTATACAGGATCAATGATGATCAGAGCGAGCAACTGGTGTACAGGACAGAGGTGAGGGGTCCCCACCCAGCACCCGAGGGTAGTGTGAAAGCACAGAGAGGGAAGCCCCTGACCCTTCCTGCACCTCCCTGCCCGCCGTAGCTGTAGGGGTCTTGATCCCCAACACCGCCCACCATCCCCCTTTGAACAGGGAGCAGCCAGGCGAGAGTGGACCTTGTGACCTAGGGTCAAGGATCTGCATTTGTTGTGACTACCTGCCCATGAAACAAGATCCCAGTGACAGCAGTGAGAAAGCGTTTCCTTTTGAGATAAATTAGAGTTAAAGAAAGGCTATGTAAGGAAAGGAGTCCAGGTGGTCCTGGAATGTGGAGGAAGCTACAAAGGAGGTTCTGGATGGAACGAGGTTCAGAGATGCAGCTCTGGGCTCGCAGGGTCCTGCCTGGAGCCTGAGGCCAGTGACAGACAGTGGAGAAACTGGTGGGAGCCAGTCTCTGGGCTGGAAGTGCTGGGGAGCTAGGGAAGCTGGAGCAGGATGCTCTCAGGGAGGGCTGGGCCCTCACACCCGGGGAGTGGCAGAGCCTGGCCCCCAACTCAGCTTGCCAAGCTCATCTTTTGCTTCTCTGCCAGGACCTCTTCAGCAAGTCAGACCCATTCCTGGAACTATACAGGATCAATGATGATCAGAGCGAGCAACTGGTGTACAGGACAGAGGTGAGGGGTCCCCACCCAGCACCCGAGGGTAGTGTGAAAGCACAGAGAGGGAAGCCCCTGACCCTTCCTGCACCTCCCTGCCCGCCGTAGCTGTAGGGGTCTTGATCCCCAACACCGCCCACCATCCCCCTTTGAACAGGGAGCAGCCAGGCGAGAGTGGACCTTGTGACCTAGGGTCAAGGATCTGCATTTGTTGTGACTACCTGCCCATGAAACAAGATCCCAGTGACAGCAGTGAGAAAGCGTTTCCTTTTGAGATAAATTAGAGTTAAAGAAAGGCTATGTAAGGAAAGGAGTCCAGGTGGTCCTGGAATGTGGAGGAAGCTACAAAGGAGGTTCTGGATGGAACGAGGTTCAGAGATGCAGCTCTGGGCTCGCAGGGTCCTGCCTGGAGCCTGAGGCCAGGCCCCCTGAGCCGCCCGCCCCTCCCGGCCCATAGGTGGTGAAGAACGACCTGAGCCCTACCTGGCAGCCTTTCAAGGTGTCTCTGAGCAGCCTGTGCAGCTGCGAGGAGTCGCGGCCTCTGAAGGTAGGTGGGGCTTTGCGCCTGGAGGATGGGGGTGTGGCTGGGAAGGGGGCGGGGCGGAGTTGGGTGGGGCCAGCCCCGCCAGACCACACCCTCCTGGAGCTGAGATGTGAGGGGGTGGGGAGGAGGTACTGGAAAGGAGTGGTGCGGAGGGGGCGGCCTACCTGCAGGGCCAGGGAGACGCCCAGGCTTGGGACCCCAGAAGGGCAGGCGGGCTGAGGAGTCCTGGGCTTCCCAGGGCCTCGTTTGGGATTACGACTCCCGCGGAAAGCACGACTTCATTGGAGAATTCTCCACCACCTTCGAGGAGATGCAAAAAGCCTTCGGGGAGGACCAGGTGAGCCGGCCTGTCCCCCAGAATGCTCTGGGGCGCTGGCCCTGCGCTGAGTTCCCCAAAAGTGCTTATGATGGCTTTAGAGAGGCTAAAGATGATGACAGAGCATGACAGCCACGCTCACTAGGTGGTCAGAGTAGGGATCACAGGCCTGTGTTGGACAGACAGATGCCAATGGGCAGGGCTTCAAGGCCTCCCCGGCCCCTTGCGGGGGGTGTTGGGCGCTGGCACTCTGGGGTGGGGGTCTCTGCCTGTCCCTGTCCCCCAGGCCCAGTGGGACTGTGTGAACTCCAAGTATAAGCAGAAGAAGCGCAATTACAAGAATTCTGGGGTGGTCATCCTGGCAGACCTGAAGGTGAGCCTCAGCCCAGGCTGCAGACCCTCCCCCACTCACCCACTGTGCGGGGTTGGGGGGTAGTCCTGCTTCTGCCTGAGCTCTGCGGAGAGCAAGTTCAGCAGTGGCAGGCCACTCCTGGAATCTTGTCAGATTGACTTAAGGGCTCTTGTGCCCCTAATGCATGGAGGTGGGTTAGGAAATGGAGGGGAGGGGGAAACAAGAGAATAGATGATGGGGGGAAATGGGCATGCAGACAGCCTGAGGGCCTGAGAGGCAGGAACAGAGGCTGCCAGGCTCCTGCCTGCCCCAGCTGCCCTGGGGGAGGGCAGGTCCCTGGCAGCCCCAGAGGCCCTGCCCTGAAGCCCTGGCCTGAGTCTCCCCGGGGTGGGGGCCCTGGAAGCTCTACAGGGTGTACTCGTTCCTGGACTACGTCATGGGCGGCTGCCAGATCCACTTCACGGTGAGTCCGCACCCTCCACACCGCCTGTGGGCTGCATCCCAGAGGATGGGGGGGTCGGCGCCTGGCCCCACTCAGAGCCCGTTTGACACCCTGGGTGGATGTGTGCAGAAAAGGCCCTTCTGCAGGGCTTGCAGACCCCTTCCTTGTGACCCCTCCGAGCTTTTTCAAGTGACAGCCAGAAAGGCCTGAGGGTAGTGACTGGGCGGGGGGACACACGGGGACCCCATCTCAGGGCTTACTCCTCCCAGACCCTGCCCAGCCCCTCCCTCTACCCTTGACTGCAGGAGGAGGTGCTGAGGGTCCACTGTGACTGCTCCAGCTCCTTGGGGTCCCTGGCTAGTGTTGCCACAGAGGCACTGGCTGCGCCTGGGGACCCAGGAGCTTTGGGATTGGCCTGTCCCTTCTCCTGTGACCCAGCCAACACAGCGTCAGACCCTTGGGCTTGCAGCCCCCGGGTTTTCTCACATCCCTGGGCAAGCGGCTTCCCCAGGCCTCGGTGTTCTTAGCTGTCAGATGGGGTGCAACTGCCACCCAGGCCAGGAAGGAGGGCTCCAGGCTCATGACGCCGTGGCCTCTGCAGGTGGCCATTGACTTCACGGCCTCCAATGGGGACCCCAGGAACAGCTGCTCCCTGCACTACATCAACCCCTTCCAGCCCAACGAGTACCTGCAGGCCCTGGTGGCCGTGGGAGAGATCTGCCAGGACTACGACAGGTGCGCTGGCCTCCCATGCCTCCTGGGCTCTGCAGAAGTCATGGGTCAGTGCCTCAGGGCCTGAGAAGGGAGATGGGGTGGCCTCCCACAGGGGTCTGAGTCCTTCTCGAAGACACAGAGCAGTAAACTGAGGCCATGGAGGGGTAGGGCTCTCGAGGCCTAGGGAGTGATGGGGCCAAGGTCCCTGCATGCAGTCAGCACCACCCCTGCCTGCCTGCGAGCCTGGTGGCCGCCTCACGGCTCTGGGCCTTAGTTTCCCCCATGTGTTTCGGGGCACCTGGTCTCCTGGCTCTGTTGGTGTCTCCCCGAAGCCCCCATTCCCTCAGTGAGGTCGGGAGCCCTGGGTGATGAGGCGGCCTCTCTTCCAGCGACAAGAGGCTCTCTGCTTTGGGGTTTGGAGCCCGGATCCCTCCCAAGTACGAGGTAGGAGAAAGCCCGGGTCCCAGGACCCCAGGGGAAGCAGTGCCATGTGACAGGCGGTGGGGCAGGGGGTGGGGATCTGCCTTTCAACTCCCAGCACTAGTGTTCTGTCAGCCCTGTGGCCCTGTGAGGAGATGGGGGACGTCTGCCTGGAATTTTCCGTTTAGAAAGGCTGTTTGACTGGCTTGAGCAGAAAGTTTGGGGGTTGGGGAATTACTGGCTAATGTATCTCACAAGCTCCTGGTCCCACTGGATCCAGGGTTGGCCTTCTGCCCTCTGTCCCCAGTGACCCCCTTCCAAAAAGGATGTGTCACATGGTGGCCCCCCGGGGGCTCCAAACCTACCTCTCTCAGTAGTTGGGGTGGGGGCTGCTAGGAGGTGGACCCGCTGACTGGTCCCTTCTGCCCAGGTGTCCCATGACTTTGCCATCAATTTCAACCCCGAGGACGATGAGTGCGAAGGTAGGAGCGTGAATGGCTTGTGGTGGGGGTGCGCTGGGGCCGTGCTCACACCCCTCCCCCCACAGGGATCCAGGGTGTGGTGGAGGCCTACCAGAACTGCCTGCCCAGGGTCCAGCTCTATGGCCCCACCAACGTGGCGCCCATCATCTCCAAGGTGGCCCGCACAGCCGCGGCCGAGGAGCGCACCCGTGAGGCCTCTGTAGGTGCCTAGTGCCAGGGTGGGTGTGTGAGGAAGGGCTGGCCGCTGGGGAAGAGGGAAGGGTCAGGTCGGGCGGGGCCCCTGGGCGGGGCCGGGAGGTGGGGCGGAGGGGTGGGGCGCCGAGGGAGGGAAGAGGGGCCGGAAGCGGGAATCCAGGTGTCTGGACCGAGTGAGGCGCCTCGAGGGCCCCAGAGCCAGTGAGCTGAGTGCTGCTCTCTGCCCAGGAGATTCTCGCCCTGGAGGCTGATTTGCTGTCTGTGGTTCTGTTTTGTTTGCATGATCTTTTTTTTTTTTTGGCTGCACTGTGTTAGCTTGTGGGAATTTAGTTCCCCGACCAGGGATTGAACCCAGGCCCGGGGAAGTGAAAGTGCCCAGTCCTGATTCACTGGAATGCTGGGGAAATCCCTCTTCTTAATTCGCTAAAGTGGTGAGAAGCTAAAGGCTGCCTCCTGCGTTAGGGTTCTGTAGACCTGCCTGAGGCACGACGACTCTGTTGGCTTCTTTTAACCTTTTATTCTGAAAAGAAAAAAAAAAAGAATAGTCAACTTTATGGAAGAATAACCCAACGCCTTTGGCCCATCCTTTCCCTGGACTCACTGGTCAGCGACTTCTGCCCTGTTACCTACTACTTCTCTTCCTCCCCTGCCCCCATCTACACGCTGGTCCTGTCTTACCTCTGAATCTCTTGAGAGCAGGCTGCTGGCCTCCTGAACCCCACTCCCCCTCTCAAGTTCTTGGTGTTGATCTGCTCACAAGATCCTGTACAGTACAGCTTTGTAGTCTCACATCGAAGGCGACCCCCTCCTCCTGTCTCACCCCAGCCTCCATCTGTCCCCATGTGTCCATGTTCCTCACTGTCCCAGGACCTGTCCCTCCTGTGTTCTGGTCTCCTGATCTGTTTTTTTCCCCTTTGTTTTTCTGTGCCCTGTGGCATGTGGGATCTTAGTTCCCTGACCAGGGATTGAACCTGCGCGCCCTGTGTGGAAGTCCACTGCACCCCCAGGGACGTCCCTGTGGTGGGACTAGGCTGTTGCTCTCAGCCTTGTTCCATCCTTGGGATTTGCCATCGCCCTGGTGGTCCCTGGTCCCGCGCCCTGGGTGGGGGTGGCTCTCCCAGGCACACAGCCCCCTAAGGCAGGGTAACAGTGTCACCTCCCACCCCTTCTTTCCTCAGATTCAGGTGTTCTCTTCTACAGTCACTGCACAAGTATCAATTTCAGGTAGTTTAATTTAGATCCAATACTTTATATGAGTGAAGTCGCTCAGTCGTGTCCGACTCTTTGCGACCCCATTGACTATAACCTACCAGGCTCTTCCTTCCATGGGATTCTCCAGGCAAGAGTACTGGAGTGGGTTGCCTTTTCCTTCTCCAGGGGATCTTCCCGACCCAGGGATCGAACCCGGGTCTCCAGCATTCCAGGCAGATGCTTTAACCTCTGAGCCACCAGGGAAGCCCAATACTTTATATAATATGCTCCAATTTCATTAATTGCCAAAAAAACAATAATTTTATCACAATATTATTTCTGGTGTAGAATCCAGCCTGGAGTTAAGGATTACATTCAGCTTTCATGTTCTTGTATTGTTTTAAAGCAAGTTTTAGACACATAATTTCTAATAAATTTATGTGTAAATCACATAATTTACACATAAAATCTGTAAATATCAGTATAAACCTCTGAAAGAGGTACAGTAGGGTCCCATTATCACCTAAAGACAACGTCAGTTCCCGAGTATTAAGTGTCCAGCCATCTCGTCCACACCATGGTGGATTTTCCAGGAGGCACAGGGTTAAGATAAGGGGCTGGGCCTGACAGTGGGTGTGGCCATTCTGCTGGGGACCCTGCCTTCTCCTACAGGGTCCCCTTGCCACCCCCTTGATAAAGAGATTGGCATGTGCCTACAGTGGGGCTCCCGGCTGGAGTCTGCTGACCGTGCCCTTGTGGCGGCCTTCGTGTCCCGTCTGATTCCTCTGGGAGGAGTTAGACTCTGGGGGCCTCAGGTCTGCCTCTGTCCTTGCTGGGGCTCAGACCCTTCATCTTAGCTGCGGGAGGTGGATGTGGGTGGAGGCTGGACGGCATCTGGGACCCCCTTCCCTGAGCCTCCTCTTGAACTTTGCCCTCGCCCGCCTTCCTGTCCTGCGGAGAAGCCCTGTCCCTTCTAGCTGACGCCTCCCGGGGCCCCGACTGCAGTGGTCCCCGGGTTCAGGCGACGCTTCCGTCGCAGGCAGTGATGGTGTGGTGTTTGCACTGCTGACAGGCGCAGGGCTGGGAGGTCTCAGTGGGGTGCCGCCCCTACTCTGGGGGTGGGTGGAGGCTGTGTGGAGCTCAGGGCTGGGCCAGGCACTGTGGGAATCCACCAGACCTGGACAGGAGACTGCCCATCCCCCTGGTCTGGGGGCTCAGAGGGGGTCCCTGGGAGAGGGTGCCCTCTCGGCCAGAGCTGGGCAGGCGAGGGGATAGTCTGGCCGGGCTTCCAGCGCTGGCTCCAGGGTGATTTTTGCAGCTCTTCTGTGTTTTCTCTCGCCCAGATTTTTAGTAATGATTGTTGAGCGGTTTTGTTTTTTTCACACTGGAAATGGACCTTTATTTGAAACAAGCCCCAGTCTGTCATGCGCAGACACACTGGGCACCTGGCCAGTCTGGGCCAGAGCGTGTTGTTCGAAATCTCAGTGTCTCTTCAGGGTGTGAGAGCCCCTCCCCGCCCAAGGCTGATGATCCCTTCTCCTCTAGCCTCAGACCTGGGTCAACCCCGGCTCCCCTAGCCTCACTGTCCCCACCTGTAAGGTGTGGCCGTATCCACCTCCGGGTTAGAGGGAGCACGTGGTCACAGCTCACTGTGATTCCGTGTGTGTGTGTGCACCTGTGTACGTGTGGTAAGCTTCTGAGAATACATTTTTAGAAAAGCTTGGCAACCGTGGTCACCCCCAGGCGGTCTTGTCGGCGGACTTGGGGTTTGACTGGGGGAGGTGCAGCGGCCCTGCAGGGTCCCCACGGCCCCTCCTCCCCTGTGCCCCCAGCAATACTACATTCTGCTGATTCTGACGGACGGTGTGGTGACCGACATGGCGGACACACGCGAGGCCATCGTGCGCGCCTCCCACCTGCCCATGTCCATCATCATTGTCGGGGTGGGCAATGCCGACTTCACCGACATGCAGGTGCTGGACGGTGACGACGGTGTCCTGCGCTCCCCACGCGGCGAGCCCGCCCTCCGCGACATCGTGCAGTTTGTGCCGTTTCGGGAGCTCAAGCGTGTGAGTGCCCAGCGGGTCCCTTGGCAGCATTATGGAGGCGACAGGCGCTGAGCCCCCGCCCCATCCTGAACAGTTTCAGCCCCTAGAAACCTTTGCACTATGAGAAGCATCACATGGACGCCCCAGAGGGCAGGGTGCCCCTTAGGCAGCCACCTCCCCGGCTTTCAAGCCTCTTTTTGACACAGTAGGAACTCTGTGTCACGTGGACACACACTCACAGTGTCACGGGAGGACCTGGGCACAGAGGGGCCTCAGCCGCTCTGCCCTGTGCCCAGAGCAGGGTCACACCCACCCAGACGGCTGTCTGTGCCCCCAGAGTGACAGCAGGGGCGGACTGCCCAGCCACTGCAGTCTCAACCTTAACACAGGCTCACCTGCCTGCCCACTTGGTGAATTCCTGGTTGTGGTCCATGGAGCTGGGGGCTCTAGGGAAGGGGGCTGGATGTGAGTAGGTGGAGAAAGGGGGATGGGGGACAAGCTGGCTGGAGGCACCTTCTCCCCACACCCAGGCATCCCCCGCGGCATTGGCCAAAAGTGTGCTGGCCGAGGTACCCAGGCAGCTGGTGGAATACTATAGCCACAAGGAGCTGCCTCCAAGAGACCTCAGCGCCCACGCCTGAGAAGCCAGCTTGAGCTCTGCTCTCTGAGGACCCATGGGGTGGCCAAGACTGTGTCCACCGTCTGCCTCCAGCATCCTCCACCCGACTCCCCAGGGGCTTCCAATCCTGCAGCCCAGGCCCACCCACGGTTCCTGTGACCCTGATGCCTGGTGGGCTGAAGGGTGAAGAGGTCCCATGGGCACACCTAACCCTGCCCCAGCCTGGTGGGTGGGGAGGGGCCTGGGGGACAACTCCTTTGCTTCTGATCTTCATTGGGGAGAGTCGGCAGGCAGTGCCCTGTCTGTAAGAAAACTCCGGTCCCCCAGACACCTGTCCCTGCAGCCAGATTCCTCCTGGTCCCAGCTGCATCCGCTTTTGTCTCTTTGTCTGTGGGGTCTGCGGGGGTGGGGGAGGGGACTTAGGCAGAATAAAGTGTCTTGTCCTTGCCAAGGCTTTGTCCCTTCACTGCTCCCCGCCCCAGCAGAGGACTGCACCCCACTGGAGGGGTGGGGCATGGTGTTTCTGTGCCCTGGAGCCCCGCACTAGAGTAGGGAGCTTCTCGGCAGGTTCCCCAGGTCCTTCCTGGACTGAACCAAGGGCCCTCCTGGGAATGAAAGGGCGCAGGGGGCAGTGCTCCACTCTGGGAAGGGCCTGTCGGTGCAACAGCCACCCCAAGCCAAGAGCCTCCCTTGTTCCCTGCCTGAAGTCTTTACCAGCCGGGCTCAGGTAGAGAGGGCTCCAAGCCCTGGGCTTTATGAGGACCTACTGGGCGCTGTGTGCTTTATGCTCCTGTCACGGGAGGGGGCACCACTTGCAGTACCTCCCAGCTCTGTGGGCATGGGTTTCCAGTTGAGGTTTCCCCCTAAATTATCTTGTCTGGGAAAAACAGACTGTTCTGACCCTGAATGCAGGCCCACCCACCCCTGCCTCTATCCATCCGTCCATCCATCCACTCTGGGGGCCTATTTTTAGCTCCTGATTCATCTTCTGTTCAGCAAGGATAATGGGCATCACCATGGTAACCTGGCTACCGCTGAATTCTGGAAGGACTGATTTTGGTCTCTTCAAGGGCGAGAGGACACCAGAGATGCAGCCCCCCCGCCCCTCCATTCACATCTGGGAAGCAGCAGGAATGCAGGCTGGGGGACACTGTGGCCCTAAGGAGGGAGGGCCAGTGTCAGCAGAACCCAGCCACTGAGTCTCGTATGACTGGGCTGCCCTTTCAGAAGCAGAAAGCCTCAGACAGTTCCTGGGCACTGCTCAGGGGCAAAGCCAGCAGGAGGAGCTGGTCAGCTGAGATCCCTGGGGAGGCAGAAGCCAAGAAAAATGAGGGGATGGGGGTCCATGCACAGCAGTGGCGGCAGTGATGGCCCATGGGGGGAGCTGCAGCCTCAATGGGCTGTAGCCTCTTCCAGAGCACGTGTGGCAGGAAAGGGCCAAGGTTCAAGGTCCCAGCCTCTCCCTTCCGCCCTGGAGAGGAGTGGAATCAGGGTCAGGGCCACTTTTAGGGGATGCCCCCCTGGGGCCAGAGCAGGTGTGGATGGAAGGACCATGGGAGGCGACCATGGGACCTGGCCTGTGGGCAGCACGGCTGGGCA
>SJYX01004493.1:170566-195908 GCA_006410675.1 Oreotragus oreotragus
CGTGCAGGTGAGGGGGAGCCGCTGGGGGGGGTGGGGGCAGGAAGGCATCAGCCAGCTTAGCTGTAAGGATGTGAGGAGTTTTCCAGCCAGTGCCCAGCCCAAGAAGGCAGCCAGCTCTGCCCAGAGGCAATAAAATAATGAATTGATTATGGTCCAGGGTGGTTCAGATGGGCACCAACCGCTCTCACCTCCTTAGTAACAGCAGCCCTGCTCTCCTCTGGGGGCCCGTCTCCCAGCCCATATATTTAATGGGCCTGGACCACTGTCTGAATCCCAGGGTAGACATGATGCAGGCCTGGCCACTCAGCGAGCGTGTTGTCCCTGGACACAGTGATTGGCTCCGGGTGGGCACTCCACCTGGATGGCCAAAAGACTGGGTTCTGCGATTTTTCTGCCAGTTGCTAAGCTGCTGAATGGGCACCAGGAGCAGCTGGTGACAACTGCTGCCACATGGGCAGGGCCTGCCTGGGGAGGAAGCTGGTACAGAGGAGGTGGACAAAGCAATAGTGCTGGGGTATGGGGACCTGGCTCCTCCCTTTCCGCTCAGACCAACTGGGGTCAGAGATGGGGCTTCTGTCTCTTACCACCCACAGATACTGGCCCATGAGGATGGCAAATATTCCTAGTTCACAGACAAGGAAAGCAAGGCTCAGAACTGTTGAGTGACTTGCCCTGAGTCACACAGCTGGCAGTGGCAGAAGCAAGACCCACCAGCCCTGTGCAGTTTCTGGATTTTCACCTTTCAATGCAAGGCCATCCGTCAAGGCTCTGGAATCCAGATGGGCTCCTAGGGAGGGAAGCCCCAGACAGGGTGGTCAGAAATCCTGACAGCTGGTGTGGAGACCTGCAGATGAGACGCCAGCCCCTAGCTCTTCGGCACCACCCCTCCTGGGGATGCAGCCTCACTCTTGCTCACAACAATTGCATGTGGAGTCTGTGGGGTTCAGAGCAAGCTGACCTGAAGGTTTGCCATGGACTGGGGCTGCTGTGGGAGGCACCTGGGTCTGACTGTCTTCAGAGGTTGCTCCAGCATGCTTCTTGGAGCAGCTCCTTCTTGCAGGGTGGGCTTGGGATTCATGTAAACCTGTGGTGGTCGATGACTTAAGCACCGGTCCAGAGTCAAGTTGGACACCTGGTCCCGTTCTCCTCAGCCTGCACGTGACCCCTTGCTTCACTTGGGAGCATGAAAAGTGAGCGTGTTGGTCTCTCAGTTGTGTCCAACTCTGCAACCCCACAGACTGTACCTTGCCAGGCTACTCTGTCCATGGTATTCTCCAGGCAAGAATACTGGAGTGGATTGCCATTGCTTCCTCCAGGGTATCTTCCCAAACCAGGGATCGAACCAGGCTGACCCTGAAGTCCTTGACTGACCCTCCCCTGGAGAATTGGGGTGTATAGTGCTTCCCCGTGAATCCAGGCGGCCTCAATGTTGTGTGTCTCCAAGCCTCAGTTATGGACACACACAGGGCTGTCCTGGTCCCTTGCTGTCTGGACAGGGGCTCGCCAGAACCCATGACACCTTCCTGCACTTTCAGGAGAGACATCACTGGGACCATCGCAATCCTTTCCTGTATTCCTGACCTCTAGAAATGGAATGAGTTCGTCCATGTTTGCTGGCATGCTAAGCCACCACATTTTGGGGGTAGTTGGCTTTGCACGTTCTTGTAAGGACTGCATGGGGGGCGGTGTACTGGGCCTGAGACAAAACACCTGTTGGTAAATAAATATCCATTTCCTGGGGGAGCAGGGTGTCCTTTCCTTGTTCTGAGGATCCCTAATTGTGGCTGTCAGCCTGGCCCTGTGCGGGAGAGGACTCCCGGCCCAGGCCCCCACCCCTGAATCCTCAGAGTCAGCCGCGGGCCGAGGGAGCAGAACCCTGAAGCTCCAGCCTGCTCTTTCCTCTGTTGCAGAGACGAAGCTGAGCAGGAAATTTAAGTGCTGTGATTGGTGTGGGCAGCAGCGCTGTCAGATGCTAGGCATAGGGCCTTGGGCACAGGGGGCCGTGGGCAAGAGCCCCGCTCCCGAATGAGGGCACCCGGGACCCTTGCCCAGCATAGACTCTCCCCAACCCAGACCTACAACAGCCGCCGAGCCCAGGGTGAGAGAACCCAGTCCTGGTTAACTGGCAAGGCTGTGGCTCCCTAGGCTGCCGCCCTTTGGGGATTTAACTTCCAGGAGCCTCAAGCTTGAAGCTCCATGGAGACTCCTGGAGGCCCCGGGCTCCGTCTGGAGGGGGCAGCTGGCCAGTCAAAGGTTCAGGTAGTCCCAGTGAGGAGCCCGCCTCCCATCCCACCCCGGGCGTCAGCCACAGACCAGGGACACGGCGGCTCCTGCCTCTTGTGGCCGGGGTCTGAGCCACCAGCTGTCAGCCCCGGGCAGTGCAGGCCTGTGCTGTCAACACCAGCCTGGTTAGTGGATTTTTCAGGTATAGGGCTCTTAGGACCCCAGTTCTTCACTCTAGGAGAGCTGATAGACGCAGCTTCGAGCTCTGAACTCAGAGCCGCGGGTTCTCACCCCTTCCCTCTCTGTGTGGGCCTTGGGTTCCTGAAGGGTGAGCTTCCCTGAGGCTCATGACCGACAGTAGGGAAGGATCGTCAGAGCAGGCACCCTCTCTTGCTGCCAGGCCTGGGCGCTGGCCGGCGCTGAGGGCTGAGGCCGAGTGGTCAAGGAAAGGTGGGAGGGAGCAGGTTGGGCGTCAGGGACAGGGTCGGTCGACATCCAGGGGAGGGGAAGGCCTTTGGATAGAGCTGTTTTGCTCTTGTGCTGGAGTAACGTGTCCAGTCCCCACATCAGGGAAGGGAAGGGAAAGTCTATATGTCCCGGGGGCCCCTGCAGCAGGCCCCAGCTCCAGGGGAAGGCCAGCAACCATTTCCCCCATCCTCAGGGGTCATGTGTCTCCAGAAAAGACACGTTCAGTTCCTCAGCCTGGCCTGTGGATGGGGGCCTTACTTGTAAATAAGTTTTTGCAGGTATGAACAAGTCAAATGAGGTCACAGGATGGGTCCCATGTCTAAGGACTGGTTTCCTCAGAGGAAGAGGAGAGGGCCAGGGGTGGGACAAACGCAGCTGCTGTTGCAGCAAAAACAGGAATGAACAGCCTTTGGCACATACCAGCCTGACAGACCTGCAAGAGGTAAGCAATTTAGCTTTTACTACTGACAAACACTTGTCGCTGGACTTGTCCTTCACAAAGCTCATTACTGTCTGACTCCATGTAGATTTGGAGCAGGAAATGGCAACCCACTCCAGTATTCTTGCCTGGAGAATCCTATGGACAGAGGGGCCTGGTGGGCTGCAGTCCATGGGGTCACAGTCAGACACGACTAAAGCAACTTAGCATGCATGAATGCATTGGAGAAGGAAATGGCAACCCACTCCAGGACTCTTGCCTAGAGAATCCCAGGGACAGAGGAGCCTGGTGGGCTGCTGTCTATGGGGTCGCACAGAGTTGAACACGACTGAAGCGACTTAGCAGCAGCAGCAGCCATGTAGATTATGCTCTGGACCTAGCACACTTCTCCCCATACTCTTTCTTTGTAGCATCGTGCATTTCAGAAAGAAGGTCGGGGCTGATAACTTCATGAACACCAGACCCGGCTGCTGCCTGATGTCAGCTGTGGCTGTTTTGATACTTAGCAAGAGAATAAAAAACATGAGACTTTCAAGAGGATTATAAAACCTCTCCCTATTCCTGAGAAAAGGGGGCACAGTTCTTGAGACACTAGCCTGCTGTGTTTTCATCTTGCCTGGCACAGATAATAAAGCTACTCTCCTCTACTTCCTCCAGACTCTGCCTACATATTTCTGTTTGGCATCAGTGGACAGGGAGCCAAGGTTTTGACAGCACTGTGAGCTGGGGAACCATGGGAGCTGCCCCCATATCTCTACTCCGAGGGGCTGGGGGAGCTGGGGACCCAGAGGTTTCCTGGGACTTGGTGCATCAGAGGTGTTGAGGGACATCTGCTTTTTGCTTAATTTAAAAAATTTTCTAGAATACTTTATTGGTGAAATGGAAGAATTTCGTAACCATGCTTTTTTTTTCTTTGTTGTGGCTCTGGGGCTCCAGAGCATACATGCCCAGTAGTCGTGGCACATCGGCTCTTGTGGGGCTGTATTTCCCTAAGGTATGTGAGATCTTAGTTCCCCCGCCAGGGACCGAACCCGTGTCCCCTGCACTGGGAGGTGGACTCTCAAACACTGGACCACCAGGGAAGTCCCCCGTGGTTTGTTGTGATAAACCGTTTTCTCACACCAGGGGTAGAGAGCTCTGATGTGGACAGTCATAACAGACTCCCCCTCGCAGCCCTGCTGGTCCTGGGGGGCAGCCAACTCTTAGTCCAGGGCCGGGGGTCCCTCAGGAGCTGGATCCACATCCCCAGACCCAAACCCTGCACAAAGGGCGAAAAGGCAGGATGCTGGCTTCCACTAGGGGGCACCCCAAACACAGGCGCTCACAGGCACGCCCCGCCCCCACCGGCCCCTGCTGACAGCAAGTCCTGGGACCCCCACAGCTTCCTCTCCAAGTTGACTGAGACGCTGGCGGCAGGTAACTCAGCTGAAGGAGCGTGACGTGGTGAACTGATACACTTGCCCACAGCGGGGTGACTCCCACAGCAGGGCTAGCTAGCACCGGCCTCCCCTCACAGAGTTGCCTTTTCTCTCTGTGTAATGAAATTTCACATCTCCTTCCTGAGCAACTTGCAGCTTCACACACAGTATCGTGAGGTGAAGTCGCCAGGCTGTACACTTGAGCCCAGGACTCACAACTGCAAATCTGATTTCCAAATCTGTGGAAATCATTTGACCGACTCCCCCAGCCCCTGCTTGCCACAGTTCTACTGTCTGTCTTTACAACCTGGGCTTTTTCGATTCCACAAACAACTGAGTGCCTGCAGTGAGAACAGAGTGTTTCTCTCTGTGGCTTATTTTACTGAGCGTGATGCCCTCGAGGTTCATCCATGTTCTAGAAATGGCAGAATTTCCTTCTTTTTTAATCATTGAATGCTGTTTCCGCGCGCGCGCGCGTGTGTGTGTGTGTGTGAGACAGACAGAACAGGGGCCGGTGGGGAAGAATCCTTGTACCCATCACCCGATGATAGACGCTCAGGTTGCATCTGTTGTGAATGGTGCTGCTGTGAACACGCGGATTCACATGTCCCTTTGAGGGTGTTTTCTTTTCCTTTGGATAAATACCCAGGAGTGGAGTTGCTGGGTCACACAGTAGTTCTGTTTTTAATTTCTTGAGGAACCTCTATACTGTTTTCATAGCAGCTGTAACAATGTATATTCCCACCAACAATGCATGAAAGTTTCCTTTTCTCCACATCCTTGCTGACATTTTTTTCCCTTGCCTTTTCTGGCAGGTGTGAGGTGATATCTCACGGGGACATTTTTGTGTTTATTTATATATTAAATCTTCTGATCTGTGAACATTTATTTCTGTCTTCAGTTTCTTTCATCAGTGCCTCATAATTTTCAGTGTACAGATCTTTCATCTTCTTGATTAAATTTATTCCTGGACTTTATTGTTTTTGATGCTATTACAAATGGGATGTCTTTCTTTTTTTCAGATAGAGAAAATTTATAATAATTTTCTTCTACTTGGAGTGAATATTCTAATATCTTGAGGCAGAAACAGTCATGTGTGTTCTTCGTTGCTGGCTGCTGCTGGGCATCACCGCATCTGTGGAAATGGATACCAACTCCTAAAATGAATATACTCTGAATTGCTAAACACTCATTTCCAGGAGCTTGGGATGAGGGATTGTGGATGTCTGAGAGGTCAGCCTTGGAAAAGCAATGTAAAACATGTGATTGAGAACTTGAATTCAACGTGTGATTTGAAGTTGAAATCTTACTGTGTCCACACAACATTGGAGCAGCTCAGAGATCTCCTGGGGCTCCAGCTTCGATGGATTGAATGTATTAATATTTATATATAATGAATATTAATATTAATATTGACTGTATTAATATTATACAATTAAAAATGTTTGTAGGAGCTTGTCTAGGTCTATAAATGGAATCAGATGTGAATAAAAAACTCTTTAAAAGTGATGGAGAAACAGAATATTAAATTTTGTGGGTTGAATGTGTAAGAAACTGAGATTGAAAGTTTATAACACTAACAAACTGAATTTTATTAAATTGTAAAAGGCCCAGTGAACCACATGAAAGCCACGGAATCTCAAGTTGATGTCAGTTTTGGGAACTATAACCACCCGTTTCCCAGGATGAGTGACTCACGCCTTTTTACCGACCGCCCCCCTCCAGTGAATGGGCCTCCTAACAGGGGCTTTTGCACAGACCCTGCTTCTGAGGTCAGGTTTCTGCATGTTTGCCCCTACCCCCTCTCTTCTGGGACTTGTGCATAAAGTGGGACCCAAGGAACCCCAGATTTACTTTCAGTGGGCTGCCGGGAGGCAGGTTCCACTCATCTTCAGGGCAGGGCCAGGTCCCAGCTGGAGGTGGATGGTGAGAGGGCACGCCCGGAAGGGTACAGCAGTGGGTGGTGAGAGGTAGGGCAGCCAGGGACCCTTCCTTTGCCCAAGGAATTGGCTGCCGACTGGGAAAAAGGCCAAGAAGGACTCAGCCGGCTGGCAGGGCTTCCACTCTCCTGGCTGATTCCTGTATCCTGCCCATCCCTGCGGGCTTCCTGAAGCCTCATTCCCACCCTCTGAGGTGGCTTGATAGAGGCCGAGGTAATGTGGACGCTACCTGGGACACCTTTACAGCATTTGAGAAACTCCAGCAGACAACCGAGGCACGTTTTCCTACAGCTTCTGCCTGTTTGCAGGACAGGGAACTTGAACAGATCTTGGCCAGCTCCCCTGACACAGCGTATGGCTTCCCTGCCCCCACACACACCTGGGACCCTGCCGGGGCTTCTCAAATGCAGTAACCTTTGACCCGAAGAGTAGTACTGTGAGTTGACCTGGCAGGTAAGGGCTCTCTCAGAAATGCTTTTACTCCCCTTGGGGGCTGATGAGGGGGTCCAGACTTGCTCCCTGTGCTATAAACCCCCATCTCCCACCGTCCTGACAGACAGCAGGATGTGTGAGGGTGCATGTGCGCACGCACACACGCACGCTTACACACATGCTCACACACGCTTACACGTGCATCACACGTGCAACATATGCATGCACACTTACACACATACACAAGCTCACACACATGCTTACACACACACACACACACACACTTACACATACACTTACACACACGTGCACCGTCTGGGAAGACGCAAGAAGAGAAAGCGTGTGTGTAGAAAGTGGTTGCCCGCCCCAGGTTGGGGTGGGGTGGTGAAGTCTGGGCATGAGGGGTGTGTGGGGATTACTTCTCCAACCCACGTGTGCCTTATCTGGCTCAGGAGGTCCAGGCAGTCCCAGTGGAAATGTACAGCCCTTAAATGAGAACTAACTTTTGGAGTTTGCCAGTCATATTTGTACAAGAATCTTATTGTAGTTTAAGTTCCCTTTTTCTCATTCTGTGTGAGGTTCAGGATTTTTTTTTTTTTTTTGGTCATCTCTTTGTTCATGTCCTTTGCCCATTTTTCTGTTGAATTGCTTATTTTTAGAAAATGACTTACAAGACTTGATGTGCCATGCGCACTATTATAGACATGTTTTCCTAGGTCACCAGCGGTCTTTGATCCTCCCCTGGGGTGTGCCAGCCTGCTGCATCAGTATTTTTCTCTCCTGCCCTTTGCTTTCTTGCAGGGCTTTCTGACTTTGTTTCCATTATACAAGAAGATGCTCTGCATGGGGTTTGTGGAACATGAGGCTGGTTGAATGGGCTGCCGCCTCCATGAGCTGACCCTCCTCACGTGGTCTAAGCAGGGCAGTGAGCCGTGAGCTGCCCCTGCTAAGCCGTATCCAGCCAGCGTGTCTCGCGCAGCCCGGCGCTCATCATGGACGGAACACCCTGGACTCATCTGCACCCTTTCCTCACGTGTGGATATTTGGTGGATAAAAAACAGCATCAATTTTCTCACAGATATTCTCCCACATGGAGAAGTGGTAACCAGAGCTGTTATCAACCCATCCAGGAACATTTCTAGGGTGTACACTTCATGCTGTATACATACAGCTATGAGCATAACCAATATTGCCCTGCCTTTGGAGGGCTCACCAGTGAGTGGAGGTCAGGCCAAAGTAGCAGGCACTCACCAAGGAGCTTGAGGGTACTTCGGGGTCAGTGGGATCAGAGGAAAGTGCTGAACCCACACGAATGGTGAAGGCAAGGAAGACTTCCTGGAAGCAGCAGCTTCCATCTGAGGCTGGGAGAATGAAGAGTTAGAATCGGTGGGGTGAGCATGTCAGGGCCATCTAGGCGGACTGAGGCCATCTCACACACTGGGAGAAGGGCTCAGCGTCCCAGGCCAGGTGCTCAAGGCATCATCCTCCTTGGTCACCCCCGGGGTGTGCACCCCAGCTCCCCAGCCTGAACTGGAACTGCCACTATTAGCCTGCCCTTCATGCTGCCGACTGCCAGCCTGGGGACAGCCTGCTGACACCGCAGGAAAGCACCCAGCCAGTTGGGTGGCCGGGGGCACCCAGCCTGGGGTCTGGGCCTTGGGTTCTCAGGCACTCAGGGAGAGCACTGCTCAGGAAGAGTGACCAGGGTGGACTCACTGTTCTCCTGACCCCAGGTCTCCTTCCCTGAGCAGACCCCCACCAGCCTCACCTGAGTCCCTCTTCCCACAAGCCTCAAGCCTGTGAAGTCTGGGCCACATACCAACACTGTTCTAACAGCTTAAACCCCACCCCAGGATGGCCAGAGCCCCTTACAGCACCTGAGAACTCAGGGCGGCTCAAGGAATTGAGGCTTGTTCCAGCCTCCTCTGAGACAGGATTTCACTTGGAAAAGCTGGAGCCAGGGCCAAGCCCCCCTTCCTGCCTTTCTTTAATGTGATAACTTCCGAATGACAGGTTTCAATCACACATCTAACGTTACACATGGATCATCCAATGATTTAAGTGAAAGGTAGAGGAGAGACCCTGACTTTTATTGATCTAAGGGTCAGAATTGCTTGGTTTCTGCTCCATGTGAATTAACGCTTGCTTATTTGCTAGAGCTCTGCTGAGCTGCAGTGTTTCTGTGGGTTATTGTCCGAGAGCAGAGTGAACAAGCATTTTTCTCGCTTGGAGAGGACCGGCTGGGTGCCAGCGCCTGCTTCTTACATCCTGTTCACCTGCCCTTTTCCAGCTCCCACGGCCAGTGCTGGAGGGCCTTCCTACTTTTTGTATATTCCTGCTCCCCTAACGGCGGAACCTGGCTCACCCCCACCCCCGTCTCTTGGCACAGACACAGGAGCAGCAACATGGGCTTCTTTCCCTTTCGCAACAGGTTGAAACCCATCCTCCAAAGTCAGCGTGGTGCGTGGACTTGGGATTCAGCCCAGCAGTTTCCATTTAAAGGTCCTGGAGGCCGAATTTCAACCTCGTTTTTCCTGAGCTGACCCTCCTGCGGTGATCATGGAGAGCCGACGCCTGGCCCTTCCTGCATCACTGACCAGTGGGTGGTGCTTTCAGTTCTGCCAGCGGGCCTTGTCCCCCCGGCCAGTGAGGGACGGTGTGCTCGCCCCACCCCCACCCTGTGCAGTGACCCTGCCACCAGCTGCCTCTCTGCCCCACCCCCCATCCTCAGGTGTCCTGTGGAGCAGAAGTGCTCCGGAAGAATCATCCAGGATAAAGAAAAAGAACCTCTGTGGCCATGGGGCATTCTCTAGGCAGCCAAGGCCCCCCTGCACCGGCCCCCAGTAGGATCCTGGACACACTCCGCTCAGGCTGGTCCACGGGGTCCATGGGGGCGCCCATCTCTGAGTAGATGTGTATAAGAGACAGCCCCCACCCTGTGCAGTGACCCTGCCACCAGCTGCCTCTCTGCCCCACCCCCCATCCTCAGGTGTCCTGTGGAGCAGAAGTGCTCCGGAAGAATCATCCAGGATAAAGAAAAAGAACCTCTGTGGCCATGGGGCATTCTCTAGGCAGCCAAGGCCCCCCTGCACCGGCCCCCAGTAGGATCCTGGACACACTCCGCTCAGGCTGGTCCACGGGGTCCATGGGGGCGCCCATCTCTGAGAGGGAGGCTTGTCTCTGGGCCTCCCCCAGGTTCTCAGCGAGTGAGCTCCACCTCCACTGGGGCCGCTCACTCACCCCTCTGTCATCCAGCTTCACCCTCTTGCTGTGACATCTGCCCCCAGGAGCAAGGCTGTGTCAGGGGTCTCCTGACTCTGGTGTTTCAGGGCCTGTGTGACACCCCCTCTTCCACGGAGGCCAGGGCAGCGTCCTGGAGTGATCTTGGGGTGCACAACCCCAGCGCCCCGCCTAGATGAGGCACATATCCCTGCGAGGGGGGCTCCTGTGTCTCCCCCACCTGATCGGAAGCTCACCCATTGGCTGGGTGGTTTCGGCAGGCTGTCTGACACAGTAAGCCCCTTTGGGAAATGAGGCACTACTGAGACCCAGCTGCAGCGGGTGGGGTGGTGGCCCCTAGAGGTACAGCCTCCGGAGCCGTGAACGTGACCTTGTTTGGGGAAGCGCTGCTGTAATCAGGCTGAGGCGGACTGTGCAGGTGGATATCTGGTGCAGGCATTGCTGGGGGCCTGGCTGGTGGGTAGGGAGGGAAGGGTAAGAGGGTCCATGGGGTGGTGGGAGGCCAGCTGTGCAAAGCCAGGGGCCAGGGAAGAGTCTGGCTCTGACTGGACTGGCGGGGCAGCCCAGGGGCAAGTCCAAAGCCTACTCTGGCTCAAGTGGGCCCTCCTTCTCCTTTGCTAGGGGCGGCCCCTGCTGGCCCCCTGCCTCCCGGGATCTGAGTCTCGTCTTCCTTGTCCACCAAATAGGCAGACCCTGGCCTGCCGCCACCTCCTGAAGACTTTCCCAGAGATGATCAGTCCAGGACCCTCAAACCTCCCACCTCCCGGATTACCTGTCCCAGGAGCCAGGGACCGAGGCCAAGCGTCCTTCTGACTCCTCCCCGTGCTCAGTGTTCAGCCGTGTTGTTGAGTGTGTGTGTGCCCACAGTTCCCGTTCATTCCACACCACCCTCCATGTGTGGATGCGCTACGATCTGTGGGTCTGTCCACTCTGGGTGGACGTCAGGGCTGCCCCTCGTGCTGGGTGGTGATGGCTTTGCTGAGCTACAGCTCACCTGCCACCTGTTACACAATGAACGTGTGTGCCCCCTTCACGTGCTGAAATCCTAACCTGGATGTGGCGGTATTGGGCGGGAGCTTGTGTGCCAGGTCAGGGGTTACTGATATCCACGAGGGCAATTGGGCTGTAACAGCTATAAAATGCACTGTGACCTCTGCCCCTGCCTTACATGATGCAACTCTAACCATGCAGCTTGATGGACTACCTTTGGTTTATTCATCAGACGTTGGACTTTTGCGTTGTTGGTATCTTTTGGCTGCTGTGAACATTTCTGTGTGGATGTACAAACATGACTTACATAGTTTTGGGTACATATATGATATTTTCACAGTTAAAATGTGAAATAAAAAGAACCAAGGAGGCTTACATACGCCCGCCTGGAGCAGTCACTGAGATCTGCCATTGCAAAGCTGGACAAGGCAGCCGGCACTGCATCCACTCCTCTGGGCTGCCCACTGGGAGGAAGCTGGGAGCCCATACAGACGCTTTGTTGAACCGCACGGTTCCGCCCTGGAGTCCGTCGCCAAAGACCACCAAGACACAGGATCGATGCAAATAGCAAGAGGATTTATTGAACCGGCGAGCCCGGGTTCTGTCCTCCTTAAGCAAGGAGCGAACCCCGATGACAGTTATAGAACAGTTTTTAAGCACAAAAAANTGAGACCTGAGACAGGCACTGCCCTGTCTCCCCAAGACTCTGTCTCTCCAACTGAAACAGGGCCTTTGCTCTTTGCTGAACTCTTTGTGGGATCTCAGGGCCACAAAGACTTCAGCAGAGGAGCAGGAAGTGGGTGAGTGGTTAGGCCCCCACACCTCAGCAGCTCCCGGGGCACCTGAGCCCAACCTGAACCTCCTGAGGGCTGGATCCCAGCCCTGGAAGAGGGTGCTGGGGGCCCTGCCTCACAGGAAGGGCAGGGAGGGTGTCACTGGGGAGACCCTGCTGGCCCTCTTGACCCTTCTTCTTGAGGCTCTCTTGTCAGATCCTCCCCGCCGCCCCATTCACCTGGCGTGACCCCATCAAATCCCAGCTTGACCTCACCGAGGCATGCCAGCCTTCAGTGCCCCAGACAAGCTCCTAGGCACCCACTCCCACGGGTACCATTCCAGCCAAGACCCTAGAGACACCTTGTCTCTCCCTGATGTTGCAGCCAACCTGGGCCCGCCTGTCCCCTTCAGTTCCCCTCCCCCACCACCCCACCCCCTGCTTGGGGTCAGGCCTGTGTCTCTGACCGTCCCCTCCTCCCACAGGCTCGAGGTCAGGTCTCACACTGCAGCCAGGGGGAGACCTGGAGACCCAAGTTCCACCCCTGTCCTTCAAGATCCCCCCTGCCGTGACTCCCACTGAGCTTGGAACAATAAAAACAAAGAAAAAAAAGTCCTCACAGCTGCCCCTGGGGCCCCTCGATGCTGCAGGCAAGCCTGGCCAGGCCCCCTCCCCTGATCCTGGTCCCAGCTCTTCCCAGAGCCCTGGGAAGGACACCACCTGCACACACATTTCCGCCCCGCCTGCTCTCCTGCCCGCCCGCCTGTGGTGCCCGGCACACTGGCTGCGCGCAGCCCAGAGGAGCAGTATCCAGTGTGTACTGGCTCTTGAGTGCCGGGAAGGTTAGAACACTACATGCTGCTGGGTTTTGTTGGACAAAAGTTCTACATGAAAAGCAAAGAAAGTGAGTGTCTTGTCACATAAGACCTGCCTGGAGCTGCAGGGTAGCCCTAGAGAAGGAAGTGGCCACCAAGGGTCAGTGTGCACCCCACCTTCCCTCCTTCCCACAGCCCTCCCCTGACCACTCTCCTTCCCGTGCTTCCTGGACCTCCTGTCCCCCTGCTCGCCTGCCCCACAGGCATAGAGAGCTTTCTGCAGAGGCAGCTGCCCTTGGCTCCCACCCCGGAGGCCCTCCTGTCTCACAGGTCCGGGTTCAGGGACTAGGCATCCCAGGCCAGCAAGCATAGGTAGATGATGCCAACAGAATGAACCAGGGAAGCTGTTCCTTCATTCTGGAGGACTCAGGGCAGCTGGGCACAGGGAGACGGGGTTGAGTCTAGGTAATGGAGCTGTCTCAAAAGCAGTGTAGCTAAGAGACAAAAAGAAGTAGCTTTAACAACAGAAAAGTGCAGAGGAAACCCTGGTACAGCATTCCACAATAGTGCAGCCACCATTCCTACAGTTACCTCATAATTTAACATAGCTGCAACAGCTCCAGCCATCACATCTGTATGCCAGAGCTGGTCTAAGTGTGCATTTGGTTGTCCTTTCTAGCACTCTCCAGAACTAGGAACCCTCTCCTCACTTCTTTTAGTAGAATGGAAGAATCCTCTATCATGTCTGAGGATGCTACCCAGGCCACAAAGATAAGGAGAGAGGATCCACTAGGCTCCAAAAGGTGGTACTGCCCACAGAGCAGAGACCTACAAAGGGAGAGGGGAGGAAGGAGGAATAAAGTGGAGGCAGCTGGAGGGTGGGGCTGGACTTCCTAGACCAGCAAAGGAGTAAAGTCCTGCCTGGTGGCGCTGCCCCAGGGACAGCACCCCCCAATCCTGCAATGAGGTGATGACCTCGACTCACTGGAGTTCATCCACCTCTCAGTCAGCAAAGGCCATGCCCAGCGGTCAAATCTCAGAATTTGCAGAAAACACAGTTGGGGTGGGAGCCCCACCCAGGGCACCTGGGGCAGCTTCCACAGTCTAGAGCCCCAGGGTGGGGTCCAGGGAGCCCTCACTTCCCACCATCAGGAAAAGCCCACCCCAGGGGGCTGGACAACCTGGGCCACCACAGCGTTAACGTTGATAGTGATTGATCAGCACTAGGCAGCCCCAACAGATGAAGAAACAGACACGAGGAGGGAGCGGAGCTGGGGATGGGGGAGGGTCCTGGGGACAGTGGGCCTGGCTGCAGAGCTGCAGAGGAGGCCTGGATGGGAGGGCTCCCAGTGGGAGTAAGACCAGGGATGCAGACGGGCGGCTCCCTGAATGTCCCATGCGTGTGTGCATACAGGCTGATAAAAGCCAGACGGAGGGTCCGGGCTGGGCTTGAGACTGCTTCTCTCATCAGGTCCCAAGGGTCCCACTGCCAGCATCTGGAGCTTTGGCTCCCAGCGGCCTCTCCTCCGGGGCTGCTCCTGGTCCCCCTCTGTCAGTTCCTGGGGCCAGGGAGAAGGTGCCCCAGTCCCACCGATGCCCACTCCCCAGCGGCTGATAGCCCTCCGCGCCCCCTGCGCCTTCTCCTCCGGGTCTGGTCCGGTCCTCTCCGCCCTTTCCACCTCCCCCTCTGCCCCACCCCCACCTCCAATGCACTCTCCGTCTTCTGGCTCCTGGGAAGACTTTAGAGGGCCTGTCTTTTGGAAGCATAGAGGATTCTCTTGGAAATGGTGCGAGACTGTGCCCAGGGACAGAGGCAGAGAGGGTCTGCGGGGCGAGCGGAGGCGCGGAGGGAGCCCCAAATTCTGCACTGGCGCGCTGCTCCGTTGGCCACCCTCCCCCAGGGAAGGCCACGCCCCTCACTTCCCCTGCCCCTGCAAGGGGAGATTTCAACTCCTTTTTTTGGCCACGCCCCAAGGCGGGGTCTTAGTTCTCCGCTGAGGGATGGAACCCGCGTCCCGGCTTTGGAAGCGCGGAGTCGTAACCTCTGGACTGCCGGGAGTCCTAGAATTTCGTCTTTAATCTGTGAAATTTCACCGAGGCCCTACACCTGTCTCTTATACACATCTAGATGTGTATAAGAGACAGCCCCCACCACCCCACCCCCTGCTTGGGGTCAGGCCTGTGTCTCTGACCGTCCCCTCCTCCCACAGGCTCGAGGTCAGGTCTCACACTGCAGCCAGGGGGAGACCTGGAGACCCAAGTTCCACCCCTGTCCTTCAAGATCCCCCCTGCCGTGACTCCCACTGAGCTTGGAACAATAAAAACAAAGAAAAAAAAGTCCTCACAGCTGCCCCTGGGGCCCCTCGATGCTGCAGGCAAGCCTGGCCAGGCCCCCTCCCCTGATCCTGGTCCCAGCTCTTCCCAGAGCCCTGGGAAGGACACCACCTGCACACACATTTCCGCCCCGCCTGCTCTCCTGCCCGCCCGCCTGTGGTGCCCGGCACACTGGCTGCGCGCAGCCCAGAGGAGCAGTATCCAGTGTGTACTGGCTCTTGAGTGCCGGGAAGGTTAGAACACTACATGCTGCTGGGTTTTGTTGGACAAAAGTTCTACATGAAAAGCAAAGAAAGTGAGTGTCTTGTCACATAAGACCTGCCTGGAGCTGCAGGGTAGCCCTAGAGAAGGAAGTGGCCACCAAGGGTCAGTGTGCACCCCACCTTCCCTCCTTCCCACAGCCCTCCCCTGACCACTCTCCTTCCCGTGCTTCCTGGACCTCCTGTCCCCCTGCTCGCCTGCCCCACAGGCATAGAGAGCTTTCTGCAGAGGCAGCTGCCCTTGGCTCCCACCCCGGAGGCCCTCCTGTCTCACAGGTCCGGGTTCAGGGACTAGGCATCCCAGGCCAGCAAGCATAGGTAGATGATGCCAACAGAATGAACCAGGGAAGCTGTTCCTTCATTCTGGAGGACTCAGGGCAGCTGGGCACAGGGAGACGGGGTTGAGTCTAGGTAATGGAGCTGTCTCAAAAGCAGTGTAGCTAAGAGACAAAAAGAAGTAGCTTTAACAACAGAAAAGTGCAGAGGAAACCCTGGTACAGCATTCCACAATAGTGCAGCCACCATTCCTACAGTTACCTCATAATTTAACATAGCTGCAACAGCTCCAGCCATCACATCTGTATGCCAGAGCTGGTCTAAGTGTGCATTTGGTTGTCCTTTCTAGCACTCTCCAGAACTAGGAACCCTCTCCTCACTTCTTTTAGTAGAATGGAAGAATCCTCTATCATGTCTGAGGATGCTACCCAGGCCACAAAGATAAGGAGAGAGGATCCACTAGGCTCCAAAAGGTGGTACTGCCCACAGAGCAGAGACCTACAAAGGGAGAGGGGAGGAAGGAGGAATAAAGTGGAGGCAGCTGGAGGGTGGGGCTGGACTTCCTAGACCAGCAAAGGAGTAAAGTCCTGCCTGGTGGCGCTGCCCCAGGGACAGCACCCCCCAATCCTGCAATGAGGTGATGACCTCGACTCACTGGAGTTCATCCACCTCTCAGTCAGCAAAGGCCATGCCCAGCGGTCAAATCTCAGAATTTGCAAAAAACACAGTTGGGGTGGGAGCCCCACCCAGGGCACCTGGGGCAGCTTCCACAGTCTAGAGCCCCAGGGTGGGGTCCAGGGAGCCCTCACTTCCCACCATCAGGAAAAGCCCACCCCAGGGGGCTGGACAACCTGGGCCACCACAGCGTTAACGTTGATAGTGATTGATCAGCACTAGGCAGCCCCAACAGATGAAGAAACAGACACGAGGAGGGAGCGGAGCTGGGGATGGGGGAGGGTCCTGGGGACAGTGGGCCTGGCTGCAGAGCTGCAGAGGAGGCCTGGATGGGAGGGCTCCCAGTGGGAGTAAGACCAGGGATGCAGACGGGCGGCTCCCTGAATGTCCCATGCGTGTGTGCATACAGGCTGATAAAAGCCAGACGGAGGGTCCGGGCTGGGCCTGAGACTGCTTCTCTCATCAGGTCCCAAGGGTCCCACTGCCAGCATCTGGAGCTTTGGCTCCCAGCGGCCTCTCCTCCGGGGCTGCTCCTGGTCCCCCTCTGTCAGTTCCTGGGGCCAGGGAGAAGGTGCCCCAGTCCCACCGATGCCCACTCCCCAGCGGCTGATAGCCCTCCGCGCCCCCTGCGCCTTCTCCTCCGGGTCTGGTCCGGTCCTCTCCGCCCTTTCCACCTCCCCCTCTGCCCCACCCCCACCTCCAATGCACTCTCCGTCTTCTGGCTCCTGGGAAGACTTTAGAGGGCCTGTCTTTTGGAAGCATAGAGGATTCTCTTGGAAATGGTGCGAGACTGTGCCCAGGGACAGAGGCAGAGAGGGTCTGCGGGGCGAGCGGAGGCGCGGAGGGAGCCCCAAATTCTGCACTGGCGCGCTGCTCCGTTGGCCACCCTCCCCCAGGGAAGGCCACGCCCCTCACTTCCCCTGCCCCTGCAAGGGGAGATTTCAACTCCTTTTTTTGGCCACGCCCCAAGGCGGGGTCTTAGTTCTCCGCTGAGGGATGGAACCCGCGTCCCGGCTTTGGAAGCGCGGAGTCGTAACCTCTGGACTGCCGGGAGTCCTAGAATTTCGTCTTTAATCTGTGAAATTTCACCGAGGCCCTACACCCAGTGACCCCATGGCAACCAGTCTTATCCATGGAGATTGTTTTAACCGTCCTCCCCCCACGCCCCCCACGATTTTGAAGCCAAGCCAGTGTGCGCCCTCCTTTTTCCCCAGTGGAAGGCTCAGGGAGAGAAGACCTGTCTGTCCCCTTAGGGCTCAGCTCGCTGACCTGGCCTGGGGGGGTGGGGGACGGCTGAGAACCTCACCTGTGCTCAGGTGTGTTCACGTAACAGCAATCACCCTGGGACCCTCCTGGTCTTCAGCCACTAGAAGAGGAGCCAGGGAATTCCTGAAACCCCCTGTCCTGACCCCCCCTGGCACCCCCAGGCACAATGACCTGCCCTGGCAGCTGCTGAAGAAGTTCAACAATCAGCTTCAGGACCCGAGGGCCAACCTGACCAGCCTGAACGGCACGCACACCAACATCCCCAAGCTGAAGGCTGGCTTTGTGGGGGCCCAGGTACGGTTCCGCCCTGAGCCCGCCCACGGAGCCCACCCGCTCTTCCCTTGGCGCCCCTCATTGGTGGCCGTGTACTTCCCTGGGCCCTTAGTGGGGGCTCCGATAGCCACCCAGGCTGTGGGGAGGGCTTCTGGGGCGCGAGGGGAGCCCCAGGCCTGTATGGCTGAGCAGGGGCAGGGCCTGGGTTCCAACCACTTGGCTCTCAGCCCCTCCCCACCGTGGCCCCCAGTTCTGGTCTGCGTACACGCCCTGCGACACCCAGAACAAGGATTCAGTGAAGCGGACGCTGGAGCAGATTGACGTCATCCAGCGCATGTGCCAGCTTTACCCCGAGACCTTCCTGTGTGTCACGGATAGCGCAGGTGCGTGCCAGCGCCCAGGACGGGGGCGGGGGGGCGGTGGGAGGATGTGTATAAGAGACAGGCACTAGGCAGCCCCAACAGATGAAGAAACAGACACGAGGAGGGAGCGGAGCTGGGGATGGGGGAGGGTCCTGGGGACAGTGGGCCTGGCTGCAGAGCTGCAGAGGAGGCCTGGATGGGAGGGCTCCCAGTGGGAGTAAGACCAGGGATGCAGACGGGCGGCTCCCTGAATGTCCCATGCGTGTGTGCATACAGGCTGATAAAAGCCAGACGGAGGGTCCGGGCTGGGCTTGAGACTGCTTCTCTCATCAGGTCCCAAGGGTCCCACTGCCAGCATCTGGAGCTTTGGCTCCCAGCGGCCTCTCCTCCGGGGCTGCTCCTGGTCCCCCTCTGTCAGTTCCTGGGGCCAGGGAGAAGGTGCCCCAGTCCCACCGATGCCCACTCCCCAGCGGCTGATAGCCCTCCGCGCCCCCTGCGCCTTCTCCTCCGGGTCTGGTCCGGTCCTCTCCGCCCTTTCCACCTCCCCCTCTGCCCCACCCCCACCTCCAATGCACTCTCCGTCTTCTGGCTCCTGGGAAGACTTTAGAGGGCCTGTCTTTTGGAAGCATAGAGGATTCTCTTGGAAATGGTGCGAGACTGTGCCCAGGGACAGAGGCAGAGAGGGTCTGCGGGGCGAGCGGAGGCGCGGAGGGAGCCCCAAATTCTGCACTGGCGCGCTGCTCCGTTGGCCACCCTCCCCCAGGGAAGGCCACGCCCCTCACTTCCCCTGCCCCTGCAAGGGGAGATTTCAACTCCTTTTTTTGGCCACGCCCCAAGGCGGGGTCTTAGTTCTCCGCTGAGGGATGGAACCCGCGTCCCGGCTTTGGAAGCGCGGAGTCGTAACCTCTGGACTGCCGGGAGTCCTAGAATTTCGTCTTTAATCTGTGAAATTTCACCGAGGCCCTACACCCAGTGACCCCATGGCAACCAGTCTTATCCATGGAGATTGTTTTAACCGTCCTCCCCCCACGCCCCCCACGATTTTGAAGCCAAGCCAGTGTGCGCCCTCCTTTTTCCCCAGTGGAAGGCTCAGGGAGAGAAGACCTGTCTGTCCCCTTAGGGCTCAGCTCGCTGACCTGGCCTGGGGGGGTGGGGGACGGCTGAGAACCTCACCTGTGCTCAGGTGTGTTCACGTAACAGCAATCACCCTGGGACCCTCCTGGTCTTCAGCCACTAGAAGAGGAGCCAGGGAATTCCTGAAACCCCTGGGGGCCAGGGGGTTGCCAGGGGTTGGGGGTCTGCCACTAGGAAGGTGCTGTCTCGAGGGGAGGTGGCCAGAACCCAGGTCAGCAGAGCAGGGAGACAGGGAGCCTGAAGCAGGTGGAATTCCAGAAGGTGAGAGAGCTGTGATCAGTGTGAAACTGAGGCTCACAGGGTTCCCCTCTGCACCCCGACTTCTTGTCAGCAGCCTCTCTGCTGTCCTTAGGATGCGGTCCAGACGCGCTGGGGCCGGTGAGGCCCCTGCTGCCTTCCCTCCCCCACACCTCTGCTGTCCTCTGCATAGAACCTTTTTCCCTGGCTGCCCACCCTTCAAGATTCAGCTAGTCTGTCCCCTTCTCCAGGAAGCCTTCCTTTTCTGCAGTTCTGCCTGGCTGCCCTGCTCTCTGCTCTGCCCACTACCATCCCCCCATCAGGCAGGATAGACATGCTGAATGAATGAATGAGTGAAGGAAGGAGTGGAAGAATCAGAGTGGGCTGTCTGCAGGAGCCCGTGCTGGGCAGATGACAAAGGCCTCCTGATTCTCACTGAAAGCTCAGAACGTTCGGTCCTCCCGGCGGCAGCAGATCAACTCACAACAGTAACAAAGCTCAAGTGGGCTGTGTTCTTTGTATCTAATGCAGAGACTTTTCCTAACCGAGTGGGTCTGTTCCGTGGGCTTGAAGCGCTGGGACATGGGATGCGTGCATGGGTCCTGGAGCCCCCTGTGCTCAGAGCCCCCCTCCAGCTGCCGCCCACTGGTCAGTGGGGAGAGGGCCCCATGGACAGGCCCCTGGGCCCACCCTGCCTTCCTCTCTGAGAAACACATGGTTAAAAGTGACACCACAGAGCAGCAGGACTTCCCTGATGGCTCAGATGGTAAAGCTTCTGCCTATAATGTGGGAGACCCGGGTTCAATCCCAGGGTCTGGAAGATCCTCCGGAGAAGGAAATGGCAACCCACTGCAGCACTCTTGCCTGGAAAATCCCGTGGATGGAGGAGCCTGATAGACTACAGTCCATGGGGTCACAGAGTCGGACATGACTGAGCAACTAAACTTTCTTTCTTTCCCAGACCAGCATACCTTCAGTACCCCCTCACCAGTCAGGGTCTCTGAGTCTGCCTCACCTCAAGTTAAATAATGGTTTCGAGGCTCACAATCTTGCAAGGAACTTTTCTTTTTCCTTACTCAATCCCCTTTCCTGTGGACATCACTGTCACAGCCACAGGAAGGGGACAGGCTTTAAGCCCTTCGGGGGATGGTTATAGCATATTCTAGGGAGGGGGTGCTGGGCACAGTGTGGGTCGTGCTGGACTGGTGGGTGGGGTCTGCCTGGGCCCAGGGAGCTTGGGAGCTATGTCACTTTTATTCAGTAGAGCTGCTTCCGTAGGGGAAAAAGCACAGTGCGGCGTCTCCCTTGAGACTTGCTGGCTGTCTCGGGCCTGTGTCCAGACTTAGGGAGGCGGGAGTTCGGCGTCATAGCAGGAGGGGGCGTCTGGTTTCCCTGAGTGTGGCCCGTCCAGGCCTCAGTCTCCTGATTCACTGATGAATCCAGATCTGCGTGTGTGTCCACAGCTCTGGGGATGAGGAAGGTGAGGACAAGGGCTCCTTCTTCATCCAGGCAGTGAGGCTGGAAGGCATCTGACGCCCTTGCCCACTGGGAATGGGCAGCGGAACAGTTCTGGAGGCCACAGAGGGTGGCCTCAGACAGGGGAGCCAAGGGCTTCCGGGTTCCTTGGGGACAGCAGGCGGAGGAGGCCTGGGCCCCTCCCACATTCTGCTGTCCTGCAGCCTGGGATCCAGCCTCAGCTCTGAGCCGTGCAGCCTGGGTGTGTGCACCCCTCACCTTGGTTTTTAGACCTGGGAAAGAGGAGAACCAGGATTCTGCAGGGTCCTGCCCCACAGATGAGACCTCTGGGCCACACCGCAGGACCCGACTGGCCACCAGGGGGCAGCAGTGGGAAGGCCGGACCAAGGGGGACCCAAGCCCCTGGCCTCCTGTCTGAGCCTCTACCAGCCTTGGGGCGAGCCTGGGGCTCCAGGCCTGTCTCACAGACAGGACAGGGTAGCCCACACCCAGTGCTTAAGGGACCTGGAGCATTTTCTCACCAGCGTCCCGCCCACATCTAGGGTGTCCCCATGCGAACACCGCTGTCTCTGCCTAGACTCACGGGACAAGGCTGGCCCCACTGGGAGGCTGTCACCTGCCCTGCCCTAGTCCAGCTCAGCAATCACCCTGCCCTGCATGTGGTGGGGGGGCAGGCTGGGGCAGGGGTGTAGATGGGGGTGCCCCGGAATGGGGAAGTCTGTGGGCAGAGGGACCTGCCGACAGAGTAGCTAGTGGGGTCCCCAGACCTGCCCCACCTTGGGCACCATCCAGACCTTCCTGGGACATCCANCTCAGCAATCACCCTGCCCTGCATGTGGTGGGGGGGCAGGCTGGGGCAGGGGTGTAGATGGGGGTGCCCCGGAATGGGGAAGTCTGTGGGCAGAGGGACCTGCCGACAGAGTAGCTAGTGGGGTCCCCAGACCTGCCCCACCTTGGGCACCATCCAGACCTTCCTGGGACATCCACCTGCCAGGGGGACATCTGGCGTCCACACAGGAACTCAGCCAGTAGCCAGGCCCTGAGAGTGGAGGGCCTGGAGTCAGGGGCACCCACCCCCATCTTTGTGCAGAGCCCGCTTAAACACTCTTCTCTGTTTTAATTATTTTTCCATTTTAATGCACATGCTAAAAATGTCTAACAGTAATAACATCAAAAGATGTTATTACAAAGAGTAATAACATCAAAAGTAGGAATCTGCCCCTTCCACCCTGGCCTTAGCGCCTCTGGCCCTCCCACCCGTCCACCGATGCCAAGACCCCGGGCAGACCTCGGGGAAGTTCTCCTCTCCAGCCGCTGTGCCCATAAAGGGGTGCCACCCCAAATATGGAACTGGGGGATCACCGTGCAGGCAGGGGCTGTACGTGGCTGCCTCCTCCAGGCCCTGGTCTGAGGTGCCCAGGTTCAGACCCTCAGCCCCTTCTCCACCCTGAACCAGCCCTCCTCCTGAACTCTCACCACAAAGCCTTGGCGGGTGGGCCCCCCCAGCTCTGCCACCCTCCACTAAGACCCGCATTGCTCTTGGAGCCCCCTTCTCACGCTACATCCCCATATACGACCCACCCCCATTATGACGTCCCATTCCTCCCAGTTCTAGTAACTGAGCGCCTCACAGCTGGGGCAGGGGCTGCCCCACTCAGTCCGTGTCTGTGAACAGGAGGGGGCCAGGGCAGAGGAGCAGACTGGGGGCACTGTGCCCCCACCCGGGCTGCTGGGACCCTCCCTGGATGGGGATGGGACTGCCAGCTGTCTGCCAGCTGTTTGCCAGTGCCTGCCAGGGTGTGTCCCCCCCCCCATCCTAACCTCAGAATCCTGAAACCAATTAGCACAGCCAGCCCCCAGCTGGGCTGGGGCTCCACACAGACCTTCTCCTGGTCTGAGTCTCTGCCAGAGGACATTCCGATCCCTGCCTCCTTCAGATCCTCCTGGAGTTGAGAGTACTACACATAAAGAATGTGGGCCCCAGCCTCTGGGCCAGGCTGCAGCGAAGATGCCTTCCAGCCCTGGACACAGCCATCACCCTTGATCCCAGCAGCGAGGGCGGGGTGGCATCCACTCAGGTGCCAGGTCGGCTGCTACCAGATGATGCTGTGGGCCTGGCCAGGGGGAGGGGGAGCGTGGCCCAGCCCAGCTATCCTTGTGACGCCCCACGACTCCTAACTCAGCCCCCTACTGGATGCCACCAGCCTGTCCGAAGGAACCCCCCTTCCTGTCTGGGGACTCCGACTCCTTGTCACCCAGCCCGGCCCTGTCTGGCCTGCCCTGGGCCTGAGGCCCAGCCTGAGGGTCAGAGGGCGCTGAGTCTGGGAGGGCCGTGTGTGCCGGGCATGCCTGCCTCTCGTGTCTGCAGAAACTCAGACCAGCTGACACGTGTGCAGCATTCACCCCCTCCGAGGCCGCCTGTGGAACTCAGGGGCGGGTGCAACTTGAGAAAAACAGAAACAACCCCCCAGGTCTCGTGACCTGAGGGGAGCCCGCCCTCCTGATCCTGGGGAGCCTGGGCACCAGCACTCGCTGAGCTGCAGGAAGCCTGTCTCCTCCCATGGCGGGAGGGCTGTCTGGTTTAGGCAGCACCCGGCAGGGCAGCCATTAGTGGATGCCTACTGTATGCCTGGTGAGGCCTCTGAGTCTGAGCTGAGGGGACCGGTTCAGGTGCTTGACGGGTGAGTGCATCGTGGGCGGGTAAGGAAAGGGCCTGCTGGGCTGCGGTTCTAGGGGTGAATGGAGGGCCAGGACCTCTTGGGAGTGTCTCTGGAGCCCCTGAGGGAGGGACCGCTGCTGTGTCCAGTGGACCACGGAGCTCAGAGTGGTAGGGGCAGCCAGTGGGGCTGTGCAGTTGACCCCAGACAGTGGGGGACAGTGGGGGACAGAGGGGACAGAGGGGGACAGTGGGGACAGAAGGGGACAGTGAGGGACAGTGAAGATGTGTATAAGAGACAGCCCATATACGACCCACCCCCATTATGACGTCCCATTCCTCCCAGTTCTAGTAACTGAGCGCCTCACAGCTGGGGCAGGGGCTGCCCCACTCAGTCCGTGTCTGTGAACAGGAGGGGGCCAGGGCAGAGGAGCAGACTGGGGGCACTGTGCCCCCACCCGGGCTGCTGGGACCCTCCCTGGATGGGGATGGGACTGCCAGCTGTCTGCCAGCTGTTTGCCAGTGCCTGCCAGGGTGTGTCCCCCCCCCCATCCTAACCTCAGAATCCTGAAACCAATTAGCACAGCCAGCCCCCAGCTGGGCTGGGGCTCCACACAGACCTTCTCCTGGTCTGAGCCTCTGCCAGAGGACATTCCGATCCCTGCCTCCTTCAGATCCTCCTGGAGTTGAGAGTACTACACATAAAGAATGTGGGCCCCAGCCTCTGGGCCAGGCTGCAGCGAAGATGCCTTCCAGCCCTGGACACAGCCATCACCCTTGATCCCAGCAGCGAGGGCGGGGTGGCATCCACTCAGGTGCCAGGTCGGCTGCTACCAGATGATGCTGTGGGCCTGGCCAGGGGGAGGGGGAGCGTGGCCCAGCCCAGCTATCCTTGTGACGCCCCACGACTCCTAACTCAGCCCCCTACTGGATGCCACCAGCCTGTCCGAAGGAACCCCCCTTCCTGTCTGGGGACTCCGACTCCTTGTCACCCAGCCCGGCCCTGTCTGGCCTGCCCTGGGCCTGAGGCCCAGCCTGAGGGTCAGAGGGCGCTGAGTCTGGGAGGGCCGTGTGTGCCGGGCATGCCTGCCTCTCGTGTCTGCAGAAACTCAGACCAGCTGACACGTGTGCAGCATTCACCCCCTCCGAGGCCGCCTGTGGAACTCAGGGGCGGGTGCAACTTGAGAAAAACAGAAACAACCCCCCAGGTCTCGTGACCTGAGGGGAGCCCGCCCTCCTGATCCTGGGGAGCCTGGGCACCAGCACTCGCTGAGCTGCAGGAAGCCTGTCTCCTCCCATGGCGGGAGGGCTGTCTGGTTTAGGCAGCACCCGGCAGGGCAGCCATTAGTGGATGCCTACTGTATGCCTGGTGAGGCCTCTGAGTCTGAGCTGAGGGGACCGGTTCAGGTGCTTGACGGGTGAGTGCATCGTGGGCGGGTAAGGAAAGGGCCTGCTGGGCTGCGGTTCTAGGGGTGAATGGAGGGCCAGGACCTCTTGGGAGTGTCTCTGGAGACCCTGAGGGAGGGACCGCTGCTGTGTCCAGTGGACCACGGAGCTCAGAGTGGTAGGGGCAGCCAGTGGGGCTGTGCAGTTGACCCCAGACAGTGGGGGACAGTGGGGGACAGAGGGGACAGAGGGGGACAGTGGGGACAGAAG
>SJYX01004493.1:209900-272842 GCA_006410675.1 Oreotragus oreotragus
GGGGGGGGAGCGTCCTGAGCAGAGCCGCTGGGCTGTCCGTTCACGTTGCAGCCCCTCACCCCCAGGCATCCAGCAGGCCTTCCAGGAGGGGAAGGTGGCCAGTCTGGTTGGCGTGGAGGGCGGCCACTCCATCGACAGCAGTCTGGGTGTCCTGCGGGCGCTCTACCACCTGGGCATGCGCTACCTGACTCTCACCCACAGCTGCAACACACCCTGGTGAGCAGCCCCAGGTCGGGTCTAGGGGCAGGGACCCTGGGGTACCTGCTGTCCTCCGAAGAGGCTCGAGGGGGGTGGGTCTAGACAACCACGCTTCCCCTCGGGCTCCCGCTCCCTGCTCTTCCAGGGCCGACAACTGGCTGGTGGACACGGGAGAGGACGAAGCCCAGAGCCAAGGCCTGTCATCCTTTGGGCAGGTGAGCGGAGGCCGGGGCGATGATGAGCCCCAGGAGGTCTTGTGAACACAAGTGGGCACAGTGCAGCCTGCCTGGTCCTAGGGGGTCGTCCATGACCCTCCGGGCCGGACAGGTCCCCTGACCCCGCCCCCTCTCAGAGCGTCGTGAAGGAGATGAACCGCCTGGGGGCCATCATCGACTTGGCCCACGTGTCCGTGGCCACCATGGAGGCCGCTCTGCAGCTGTCCAAGGCCCCGGTCATCTTCAGCCACTCCTCGGCGTACAGCGTGTGCCACCACCGGCGCAATGTGCCCGACCACGTGCTGCAGCTGGTGGTGAGGGTGGGGCTGCTGCCTCCGCCCTGGGCTGGCCCTGGCAGCCTGGCTGCCCTGCCCCCAGCTCCACCCTCTCTCCCTCGCAGAAGCAGACGGGCAGCCTGGTAATGGTGAACTTCTATAATGACTACGTTTCCTGCAAAGCGGAGGCCAACTTGTCCCAAGTGGCAGGTGGGTGGACTTGCGTGGCTGCGGTACGGGCGGGGGTGGGGGTGTCCCTCTTGCCGGGCCTCATGTGCTGCCTCCGTGCAGACCATCTGGACTACATCAAAAAGGTTGCGGGAGCTGGAGCTGTGGGCTTTGGTGGGGACTACGATGGTGTGTCCAGGTAAGGCAAGACCCTGCCCATATGTTATGGGGAGCAGAGGGCTCCAGGGCTTGGATGGGGCCCCCAGGCTCCAAGCCCCGGGCTGCAGACTCTGTCTCTCTGCCCACATCTCAGGCTCCCCTCTGGGCTGGAGGACGTGTCCAAGTATCCAGACCTGGTTGCTGAGCTGCTCAGGAGACAGTGGACAGAGGAGGAGGTCAGGGGCGCCCTGGCTGAAAACCTACTAAGGGTCTTCAAGGCAGTGGAGCAGGTGAGGAGGGACTGCCATGCTCCTGTCCCCCCAACCCCGAGCTTCTCCTGCCCTCAGACAGGCAGCTGACCTGTGTCTGTCCCCAGGCTAGCGATCACAAGCAGGCTCCTGGAGAGGAGCCCATCCCACTGGGCCAGCTGGAGGCTTCCTGCAGGACCAAGTACGGCTACTCAGGGGCCCCCAGCCGCCACCTCCAGCCAGGGGCCCTGCTGGCCTCCCTTGTGACCCTCCTCCTCAGCCTGTGTCTTCTCTGACACTCCGGGGGCTGGAATGGCCGTGATTCCTTGTGCACTCAGGCTGCCCGGTCCTGGGCAGGCTGCAGGACTCCCTGGGCAGCACAATATGCAGGCACAGCTGGGCCCTCAATAAAGGCACCGAGCCTTCAACTCTTATGTCATCGGCAACCGTAGCCCTGGAGGGGCCTCTGGCTGGACACCTGGACACACGAGTCCTGAAGGTCATGGCCAGCGGGGTCAGGGTCTGAGAAACTCTGTGTGGAAGTTGCTGGAGGCTCTTTAAAAACACAGCCCAGGCTTCAGTTGCCACCTCCTCACACGCACTTGTACATAGGCAGACACACAAACACACATGCATGCATGCTGATCTGTGCACACCTGCACCCCACACTCTCGTATCCTCACTCATGCATGCACATATATACTCCCAATGCACTCACACTCGTGTGCCCACACCTTAGGCCAGCCTCTCTTGGTATAAAGGTCTGGAGCTGGGAGGCTTCCAGCCCCGCTGGGTCTCCTCACACACGGTGAACACAGATCCTACAGGGCAGGGCTTCCCACCTGGGCTCAGCACCTCCCCAGCGTGGTGAATATGTCTGGAGATGAGTAACTTAGTGGGTGACAGACTCCAGACAAGACTCCCAATATGTCCCTGCTGGTGCTTTTCCAGGTCAGAGCCCCTGAGAACACTGCTAACAACCCGTGCCTGCCAGCCAGCTGGCATCTTCTCAGGGAGGTCTAAAGTCACAAGCTGGGACACTGTGGGTATTTGCTGACACTTGGGATAAGTTTAATGTTAAAGGAGGAAGAACTCAAGTCGAAGGTTTTTGTCCTGAGTTGGCCAATTATTCCAACTGCGCCAGCTGCTGCCACTGATTTACCTCGCCGGGCTGGAGGAGGCAGGAGGGGACCTTGGTGGACTGCAGGTGGGCAGGCCTAAATTTGCTAATGGTGAGGGATTTTCTCATAAGAAATGCTTAAATCCATCTGAAATCACCTTCATCACATTGGAACCACACCCAGAGGCAACAGATCAAGTGCTCTCCCCAGAATCTAGTTCTGGAAATCCTTCTGCTCACGGCTCATTCACCCGTGGAGTTGCAGGCCCACAGCCTTTCCTTGGGCTCCTGGTAATGGGCTCCATGGAGGCAGGTGCCATGCCTGAGCCAGCCGCGTGGAGTCCGTTCTGGAGCCCCTGGAGGGCCGTCTCCCTGGGCAGAGCCCATATCAGCCATTCTGCAACTGATCTCAAGTGGCCTTGGCCTGAAGAACAGCTTGAAGAGGCTTGGGTTCCCAGCCAGAGATTGGGCTGTGTTGTGGAGGTGAGAGCACCAGGTTCTAGCTGCTAGACTAGTGGTCAGTGACAAAGGGCCCTGCCCCTTCAGCTTCGCAGGGAAGAATTTCCACAAAGACAGAAAGTAGTGAAACAAGTAAAGTATTTATTAAGAGGAAAAAGAGTACAGTATGTGAGGATAAGCACACAAGCGGACTCAGGGAGAGGGGGCGCCCCTGAGTTGCACCCTCCTGGCAGTTAGATTTACTTTTAGGGGACAGTTATTCTGGGTTTCGTTTGGTCAGTGATTCTGATTTTCCTGGTTCATAGTCCATATTTGGTATATCTCAGGATCCTCCCATGAGTGCGTGCCTCTCATAGCCAAGATGGATCCTACTGAAAAGGCTTCTGGGTAGAACATCCCTTGACATGACTCCTCTTTGGCTTCTAAGGAGGCATTTTTGTACATGTGTGGTCTGGATGGTTTGAGTAGGGCCCAGCCTCCTCCCTTAATTACCGTGCTATTCTTGTTTTGGAGTTTCCCTCAAGAGAGAATGATTCTCCAATTGCTTTACCCTGGTTGGTGGTGAGGGGGGTGAGGCCCACCTGCCTCCTGCGTCACAACCAGGCAACCAGCAGTCTCAGGTCCGGTTAAAACCAAGATGTGCTTAAAGCAGGGACAAGGGGTGGCCCAGAGCCACAGGCGGTCACTCTGGCAGGAGGATGGGCACAAAGGGCAGGGACCTAACTGCGGTCCTGACTCTAGAACCCTGTTAGGGGTTCACACGCCTCCCAAACTGATTGAGTAGACAGACTGTGTAGCACCGCCCCCCGCCCCGCAACACGAACCATCGAATTTAACAGAGTGTCCAGAGGGCTTGGCTGAGAGCAGGGCCTTTTGACAATGCAACAGGGGCCCCAGCAGAGTTCCTGCACAAAGTCTGTCCTCTGGTGGGCAAAAGCGTCCCACAGCTGGGCAGACTAGTTTCTGGAGCACACAGGGGCTACCCGGATGTAGTGTCAGAGTACACAGAAGGCTGCCCGGATGGGGTTCCGGTGAGTACAGAGGGGGTCACACAGACAATATCTGGAGCACACAACGGCAGGGTGCACCATTCGGGATCCGGGGCACACAAAGGGGGCCATACTGTTATGCCTCACATTTTCAGGTGCACACAAGGCTCTGCACAGAAGCAGTTTCTGGTCCTCACACAGGGGTGTCTGGAGGCAGTTTCTGGAGCACCGAGGGGTTGTTGAAGGAAGGTATCTTATGGTTCGTACAGAGTAACGCCTGGAGGTCATTTCTGGTGCACAAGAGGGTGCAGGAGCATAATTTCTAGTTCGCGTCGCGGTGGGGAGGCGAGCGGGGCGGTGCCCGGACCTCCTTTCTGGTGCACACAGGAACTGCCCTGACGTGGTTTCGGGCACACCGGTTGCTGCCCGCATGTGGTTTCCATGAGAACAGAGGGGCTCAGGGGCGCAGAGTTTCTGCAACTCAGAGGGCGGCTGTACACCAATCTGGTTCTGACGCACACATAGGGGCATACTGTAGTGCTTCAACGTGTCCACTGGAGGGCACACCAACATGCTTTCTGGTACAAACCTGGGGCGCACGTGCACAGTGCCGTCCGCAGATGTGGTTTCGGGTGTACACAGGAGTTGCCCGGAGGTAGTTTCTGATACACACAGGAAGTGCCCGGACACAGTTTCTGGCGCACACAGAGGGATGTAACGAACTGATTCCCTCACAGATAGAGTGGCATGCTATCGGGTCTAATATGTTCACAAGAGGACGCACAAACATGCTTTCGGTACACATCTGGGTGCTCACAGACATAGTTTGTGCCCCCACCGTGGGGGCGAACGGATGTGGTTTCTGGACCACATAAGGGATTGCCCAGAAGTTTTTGATACACACAGGAAGTGCCCGAAGGTTATTTACGATACACAGGAAGTGACCGGACGTATACCTGAGCATAGATTGTGGCATGCTGTCGTGTCTAACGTGTCCACTGGAGGGCGCACTGACATGCTATTCATGGACACATGGGTGCCCAAAGACCGGGATTCTGTGCCCGCAGTGGGGGCGAACTGATGTGGTTTCTGGTGTATATAAGGGGTGCCCTCAGGTTGTTTCTGATGCACATAGAGCGATGCAACAATATGATTCCTATGCCATGTTGTGCCTAAAATGTCTTCAGGAGGGCGCCCACAGACCTGGTTTCTGCGTGAACACGGGGTGAATGGATAAAAGGGTGCCGGAATGTTTATGAAACGCACAGGAAGTACCAAGATTATATATGATACACACAGGAAGTGGCCGGAGATTATTTACGATGGACACAGGAAGTGACCGGACGTTGTTTCTGGAGCACACAGGAAGTGCCTGGATGTATTTTTATACATATATAGGGGCACGCCGGCTTCTTTGGTGGCTCTGACGGTAAAGCGTCTCTCTGCAATGCAGAAGACCCGGGTTCGATCCCTGGGTTGGGAAGATTCCCTGGAGAAGGAAATGGCAACCCACTCCAGTACTCTTGCCTGGAAAATCCCATGGAGGAAAGAGCCAGGTAGGCTAGAGTCCATGGGGTCGCCAAGAGTCAGACGTGACTGAGCGACTTCACTTCAGGGGCACGCTATGGACTTCCCTGGTGGCTCAGACGGTAAAGCGTCTTTCTACAATGCGAGAGACGGAGGTTCAATCCCTGGGTCGGGAAGATCCCCTGGAGAAGGAAATGGCAACCCACTCCAGTACTCTTGCCTGGAAAATCCCATGGAGGAAAGAGCCAGGTAGGCTAGAGTCCATGGGGTCGCAAAGAGTCGGACACGACTGAGCGACTTCACTTCAGGGGCACGCGGTTGTGCCTAGCGTGTACACNCCCTGGAGAAGGAAATGGCAACCCACTCCAGTACTCTTGCCTGGAAAATCCCATGGAGGAAAGAGCCAGGTAGGCTAGAGTCCATGGGGTCGCAAAGAGTCGGACACGACTGAGCGACTTCACTTCAGGGGCACGCGGTTGTGCCTAGCGTGTACACAGAAGGGCGAAGGAACACGCTCTTGGCACACGCATGGGTCCGCGTAGACCTGGTTTCTGTGGCCACAGAGGGGGAGAATGGATGTGGTTTCTGGTCCACATAAGGGAGCGTTCGCACGTTGTTCCTCATGCACAGAGGAAGTGTCCGGACGTTGTTTTTGATGCACCGGAAGTGATGCAATAATCTGATTCCGAGCATACATACAGTGGAATGTAATCGTGCCTAACGTGTCCACAGGAGGGTGCACCAACATGATCTTGGTGCACAGATGAGTGTCCACAACTGGTTTCTGGGTCCAGAGTACGGGGTGAACGGATGTGGTTCACCGGGTGGGTGCTGGGACCATTATTTTTGATTCACACAGGGAGTGCCCGGCCAGTTGTTTCTGATACAGGAAGTGCCCTAACTTCCTGCATTCTTGCCTATACATATAATTTCGTGCAGTTGCGCCTAACATGCCCACAGGATGGCGCGCTAACATGCTGTTGGTGAGCACATGGGTGCCAACAGACCTGGTGTCTGTGCCTACAGTGGGGGCGAATGGATGTTGTTTCTGGTGCACATAAGGGCCAAGGGTGCCCAGAGGTAGTTTCTGAGGCACGTACGAAATGCCTGGATGTAGTTTCTGGAGCACACACAGTTCAGTTCAGTTAGGTGCTCATTCCTGTCCAACTCTTTGTGGACTGCAAGATGCCATGCTTCCCTGTCCATCACCAATTCTTAGAGCCTACTCAAACTCATGTCCATCGCGTCAGTGATGCCATCCAACCACCTCATCCTGTCGTCCCCTTCTGCCTTCAGTCTTTCCCAGCATCAGGGTCTTTTCCAGTGAGTCGGTTGTTCGCATCAGGTGGTCAAAGAATTGTAGTTTCAGCTTCAGCATCAGTCCTTCCAATGAATATTCAGGACTGATTTCCTTTAGGATTGACTGCTTGGATCTCCAAGGGACTCTCAAGAGTCTTGTCCAACACCACAGTTCAAAAGCATCAATTCTTCAGTTCTCAGCTTTATAGTCCAACTCTCACATCCATACATGACCGCTGGGAAAACCATAGCTTTGACTGGACACTCCTTTGTTGGTAAAGTAATGAGTCTGCTTTTTAATATGCTGTCTAGGTTGGTCATAGCTTTTCTTCCAAGGAGCAAGCATCTTTTAATTTCATGGGTGCAGTCATCATTTGCAGTGATCTTGGAGCCCCCCAAAATAAAGGCCGTCACTGTTTCCATTGTTCCCCATCTATTTGCCATGAAGTGATAGGAGTGGATGCCATGATCTTAGTTTTCTGAATGTTGAGTTTTAAGCCAACTTTTGCACTCTCCTCGTTCACTTTCATCAAGAGATTCTTTAGTTCTTCCTCACTTTTTGCCATAAGGGTGATGTCATCTGCGTATCCGAAGTTACTGATTTCTCCTAGCAATCTTGATTGCAGCTTGTGCTTCCTCCAGCCCGGCATTTCGCATGATGTACTGTGCATATAAGTTAAATAAGCAGGGTGACAATACACAGCCTTGACTTCTTTCCCGATTTGGAACCAGTTTGTTGTTCCATGTCCCGTTCTAACTGTTGGTTCTTGACCTGTATACACATTTCTCAGGAGGCAGGCAGGTGGTCTGGTATTCCCATCTCTTTAAGAATTTCCCACAGTTTGTTGTGATCCACACAAAGGCTTTGCACACAGAGGTACGCAACAATTTGATTCCTACGCACATATATAGTGTCATGCTGTCGTGCCTAACCTGTCCGCAGGAGGGCGATCGACATGCTTTCAGTGCACACGTGGGTGCCCTCAGACCTGGTGTCTGCGCCCACCATGGCGGCAAATGGATTTGGTTTCAGGTGCACATAAGGGACGGAGAAGGAAATGGTAACCCACTCCAGTGTTCTTCCCTTGAGAATCCCGGGGACGGGGAAGCCTGGCGGGCTACCGTCTATGGATGGGGTCGCACAGAGTCGGACACGACTGAAGCGACTTAGCAGCAGCAGCAGTAGCACATAAGGGATTCTGAATATTGTTTCTGATTCACTCAGGAAATACCGGGACGTTATTTATGACGCACACAGATAGTGCCCAGACATTTCTGATGCACACAGAAGTGCCCGGAAGTTTCTGAAACAGAAAGAGTTGCAATAATCTGATCCTCGCGCATACACTGGCTTCCTGTCGTCCCTAACATGTACACAGGAGGGCGCACCAACATGCTTTCGTTGCACAGACCGGTGCCCACATACTGCTTCCTGCGCGCATAATGGGGGTGCAAGGATGTGGTTTCTGGTGCACACAAGGGGGTACCCGGATGTAGTTTTTGACACACAGGAACTGCCCAGAAGTAGTTTCTGCAGCTCCCAGGCGGCAGCCCGGATGCGATTTCAATGAATACAGAGAAGCTGACGGATATGGTTCCTGGAGCACACTGAGGGCGGGGTGCACTATTCTGGTTCTTGGACATACATAGGGGCATACCGTCGTGCCTCACGTGTTCACGGGGTAGGAAGCGGCACACCAACATACTTTCTGGTACATACATGGGGGCCCACAGAGGTGGTTCCCAAGCCCACGGTGAGGGCGCAGAGATATGGTTTCTGGTGCACACAAGGGGACACCAGGACGCAGTTTATGGAGCATGGAGGGGTTGAGAAACCTGTATGCAGGTCAGGAAGCAGCAGTCAGAACTGGACATGGAACCACAGACTGGTTCCAAACAGGAAAAGGAGTACATCAAGGCTGTATATTGTCACCCTGCTTATTTAACTTATATGCAGAGTACATCATGAGAAATGCTGGGCTGGAGAAAGCACAAGCTGGAATCAAGATTGCCGGGAGAAATATCAATTACCTCAGATATGCAGATGACACCACCGTTATGGTAGGCAGAAAGTGAAGAACTAAAGAGCCTCTTGAGAGTGAAAAAGTTGGCTTAAAGCTCAACATTCAGAAAACTAAGATCATGGCATCCAGTCCCATCACTTCATGGCAAGCAGATGGAGAAACAGTGGCTGACTATTTTTCTGGGCTCCAAAATCACTTAAGATGGTGATTGCAACCATGAAATTAAAAGATGCTTACTCCTGGAAGGAAAGTTATGACCAACCTAGGCAGCATATTAAAAAGCAGACATTACCAACAAAGATCCGTCTCGTCAAGGCTATGGTTTTTCCAGTGGTTCTGTATGGATGAGTTGGATTGTAAAGAAACCTGAGCACTGAAGAATTGATGCTTTTGAACTGTGGTACTTGGTACTTTTTGAACTTGGACAAGACTCTTGAGCAACCCTTGGACTGCAAGGAGATCCAACCAGTCCATCCTAAAGATCAGTCCTGGCTGTTCACTGGAAGGACTGATGTTGAAGCTGAAACTCCAATACTTTGAGCCCCTGATGCTGGGAAAGATTGAGGGCAGGAGAATGGGATGGCAGAGGANAGCAACCCTTGGACTGCAAGGAGATCCAACCAGTCCATCCTAAAGATCAGTCCTGGCTGTTCACTGGAAGGACTGATGTTGAAGCTGAAACTCCAATACTTTGAGCCCCTGATGCTGGGAAAGATTGAGGGCAGGAGAATGGGATGGCAGAGGATGAGATGGTTGAATGGCATCACCGACTCGATGGACTTGAATTTGGGTGGACTCTGGGAGTTGGTGATGGACAGGGAGGCTGGGCGTGCTGCAGTTCATGGGGTGGACACAACTGAGTGACTGAACTGAACTGATGGGTTGAGGACTGTTTTCTGGTTTGCACAGGGTGGTGCCCAGAGGTAGCTTCTGCTGTACACAGTGGGTAAAGGAACATAGTTTCTGGTTTGTACAGTGCGGGGTGCCCAGACGTAGTTTCTGTAACACACCAGTAAGTGCCCTGATGGTTTGTGAATATGGAAGGGGCACGAACATCGTTGGTGGAGCACGTCGGGTGGCAGCAGGGTGGACCAATCTGGTTCTGGCGCACAGTAGGGGCACGCTGTGGTGCTTCACGCTGTCCATAAGGTGTACACATGGGGGCCCACAGTGGGGGTGCATGCAGGAAGTGCCTGGGCGCAGTTTCCGACACACAGAGCACGGTGCTGAGGTGGTTCCTGTGAGCTCAGGGGTGTAAACGGTGGCCATCCAGGTCAGAGAAACCAGAGGGCCTGACCCAGACTTGGGGTTGGAGTAGTTTTCTCAGTTGGTTCCTGGGTAATTTAGAGGCCTGAGGTGAGGAAAGCTCATACATAAATGTATACTGATGTTGTTGTGCCCTAGGTTTGCAGTTTTTTTTTTTTAGGTTTGCAGTTTTTAATAGTTTAAAATTCAGTTCAGTTCAGTTCAGTCGCTCAGTCGTGTCCGAATCTTTGCGACCCCATGAATCACAGCACGCCAGGCCTCCCTGTTCATCATCATCTCTCGGAGTTCACTCAGACTCACGTCCATCGAGTCTGTGATGCCATCCAGCCATCTCATCCTCGGTCGTCCCCTTCTCCTTCTGCCCCCAATCCCTCCCAGCATCAGAGTCTTTTCCAATGAGTCAGCTCTTCGCATGAGGTGGCCAAAGTACTGGAGTTTCAGCTTTAGCCTCATTCCTTCCAAAGAAACCCCAGGGTTGATCTCCTTCAGAATGGACTGGTTGGATCTCCTTACAGTCCAAGGGACTCTCAAGAGTCTTCTCCAATACCACAGTTCAAAAGCATCGACTCTTCGGCGCTCAGCTTTCTTCACAGTCCAACTTTCACATCCATACATGACCACAGGAAAAACCATAGCCTTACCTAGATGGACCTTAGTCGGCAAAGTAATGTCTCTGCTTTTGAATNTTTTTACTTCCAATCTTATCAGAACTTTGTAGGGCTTTTTGGACTTCTAAACTCCGCAGAGCGTAAGTCACTTCAGCAGCGTCCCACTCTTTGTGACCCTAAGGACCGTAGCCCACCAGGCTCCTCTGCCCATGGGTTTCTCCAGGCAAGAATACTGGAGTGGATTACCATGCCTTCCTCCAGGGGATCTTCCCAACCCTGGGATTGAACCCACATTTCTTACAACTACCTGCGTTAGCAGGAGAATTATTAACCATTAGGTCCACTCAGGAAGCCTCCATAGAAGGGACACCAATGGGGCAAAAGAGACAGAAGGAAAAAAGGATTTCAGGCCCTTGTCCATCTGAAAACTGTCATCACTTGCCACAGCGGTGGACTTGGGATCTGATACAAAACATCATGCCCTGCTTCTGGGGCATTTTCCTGAGAGTCCATCATAAGCAAAAGACAAGACAGTTCCTTTTTCTGGAAAGATATATCTCCCAATGATTTATGTATAAAAGGCCACAGTCTTTGTAAATATATAAAAGTCCATAGTCTTTGTAAATGTAGTTTAAATTCAAACTACATAAAGACTGATTATCTACCAGTCTTTCAGCATCATCAACTGGGAGATTTCTCACCTGCTCTCTGCCCTAAATTGCTTTCTACCTTTCTAACTATGTTCCAGGCACAGTGGTCCTCTTTCCATTCAAACCTCATAGTCTCTGCACCATTCCCTTGCTGGGAATTTTCTTGCCCCAGCACCTTGTAAGACCAGCTGCATCTCACCATTCAGGTCTAAGTTGATATGCTGACTTTGCACCTGACTTGTCACTGACATTAAGAAATTCCAAGCTGTGGAGCAAATTCCAAGCTGTGAAACAAAAGCAACATAGGCCTCAGGTATTTTGTGGGTTTGGAGGCTGTGTTTCTCAGTAATGCCCCAGAAATTCCTGACTGCTACATGCAGGCCTGCTGCTGGCTGAAAGGTCTCCCAGCCAGCTGGATGGGTCATTTCGAAAGAACTCCTCTGTTGAAACCCAGGTCAGTGCTTACATTAGCTTGAGCCTTTCGGATTGTACTGCAGCTATCTTCAGTTGTATTTGTTGCCATTTAGGCCATCAATGCTATTTGCCAAGGTTCTTAAAATTGTCATATCAGTGACTTGATTTCCACGCTTATAGGTCTATACTGTCACTGTTCTATTAGGAAATCTTCCCCCAAGGCTTGTATTAACCTTATTCACCTACAGGAAGATCATGTTCTTTGGGGTATGATGAAAAAGAAAGGATAAAAATATATGGAAAACATAAAACCACACTATTTCTTTGAAACCGTTGAATAATATTTTTATTTCAGCATTTAAAAAATAAATGCCCTGGATTTATATTTATTCATTCATTTATTCATTTAAACAAATATGTCCAAATACTGACTATGTGCCAGGCACTGTTTCTTTCTTTCTTTTTTTTTTTTTTAGGCACTGTTTCAATCACTGAAATGCTACAGGAAGTAAAACAAAAGTTCTTGTTTCCAAAAGCTGACATCCTAGTGGAGGACGGGATGAAAAGCCCACTATAATACATAAAATATATTTACTATATCAGGTAGTAATTGAGTTCTGGGAAGAAAAGTAGAAGAAAGAGAAGGTGGTAAAGTGAGTAGATGCTACTTTGGTGATCAGGAAAGGTCTCTCTGATGAAGTGACATCAGGTTAGAAAATCTGAGAGGAATAGAGGGGTAGCTGTCTAAAGGAAGACCTCCCAAGACGGTGGAGTAAGACCCACGTGAAAGCCTGAGATGGACGCATACTTGCCAGGTCCGGGGAATACGGCAAGGGTACTGGTGTTACTGAGGAGGAGTGAGTGAAGGGAAAGAGAAGGATATGCGGCTGGATACAGAATGGAAAAGGGGCTTTTGAAGCTACATTATGGGCTATAGGATTTGGATTTTTACTCTGAAGGCGGCTGCGAGAGCCGGCCGGCACACTAAGCGCAGGCGGCTGCGAGGAGCTACCCCTCGTCCGAGGTCAGGGGCAGCGGCCTAGAGTGCCAGGCTGACAGCGCAGGAACGGCCGAGAGGAGCTACCCCGCGTCCGAGGTCAGTGGCGGCCGGGAGGAGGCACCCCGCGTCCCAGGTCAGGGCGGCGGCAGAGAGGAGCTACCCCGCGTCCGAGGCCAGTGGCGGCCGGGAGGAGACACCCCGCGTCCCAGGTCAGGGCGGCGGCCAGGAAGAGACACCCTGAGTCCGAGGTCAGGGGCGGCGCCCGGGAGGAGACACCCCGTGTCCGAGGCCAGTGGCGGCCGGGAGAAGGCACCCCGCGTCCCAGGTCAGGGCGGCGCCCGGGAGGAGACACCCCGCGTCCCAGGTCAGGGGTGGCAGCCAGGAGGAGACACCCCGAGTCCGAGGTCAGGGGCGGCGCCCGGGAGGAGACACCCCGCGTCCCAGGTCAGGGCGGCGGCCAGGAGGAGACACCCCGAGTCCGAGGTCCGGGGCGGCCAGGAAGAGACACCCCACGTCCGAAGCCAGGGGAAGCCGGGAGAAGCCACCTCACGCCCGAGGCCAGGGGTGGTGACCCGGAGGAGCAACCTGAGGAGCAGGGGCTGCGCAGGCGCAGGGGGGCCTAGAGGAGCTGTCCCACGCTGAAGGTCAGGAACTGCGGCGGTAAGGAGACACCCCTCGTCCAAGGTAAGGAGCAGCCGTGAAGAGACAACCCACGCCCAAGGTAAGAGAAACCCAAGTAAGATGGTAGGTGATGCAAGAGGGCATCAGAGGNCCTCCTTCACTTTCATCAAGAGGCTTTTTAGCTCCTCTTCACTTTCTGCCATAAGGGTGGTGTCATCTGCATATCTGAGGTTATTGATATTTCTCCCAGCAATCTTGATTCCAGCCTGTGTTTCTTCCAGTCCAGTGTTTCTCATGATGTACTCTGCATATAAGTTAAATAAGCAGGGAGACAATATACAGCCTTGACGTACTCCTTTTCCTATTTAGAACCAGTCTGTTGTTCCATGTCCAGTTCTAACTGTTGCTTCCTGACCTGCATACAGATTTCTCAAGAGGCAGGTTAGGTGGTCTGGTATTCCCATCTCTTTCAGAATTTTCCACAGTTTATTGTGATCCACACAGTCAAAGGCTTTGGCATAGTCAATTAATTCAGGGTAAAATTGTAAAGAAACTGGATCCTATTGAGTTGGACTGAGCAGGGCTTGGGAATCTCACTCCTCACACTACCCACCTCCCACTTCAGGAACGCATTAGCCTGTCCTTGGGGCTGGACCACAAACCAAGGGTCCTCACCTCAGGCACGCACCCCCACCCTCCTCCACCCTCCCGCCAGCCACTGAAACAAAGATGGAAACGGTTCTCAGAAGTCAATCTTTTTCTTTTTACTCAGAACAGCATTTCAGGAAAAGGCAAGCTTCGCCGGCTGCCCTTTGATGAGGAGCAGGCTCTGCCCCAACTATGTGTCCTGGTGGGGCCCCACACCCCGAGGACACACTTGGGACCCTCTCTGGATCCCCAGCACATGGGAGCCCCAAGGGATGATGAGAGTGTAAGGCGAGGTGGTCATCACAGAAGAAAAACCAGACACTCTTGACCCCCTTTCTCTCTGGTCTCACACATCTGTGGCCTCCAAGTCCAGGAGGAATGAAATGCAGTGAGCCTCGGGAAAGCTCTCCCACATTTCTGTCCACAAGAGCCATCACTGTGAGGACGGTTGGTCCGAGGCCTGTCAGCCTCGACCGCCAGTGCTCTCCAGCTGACGCTTCCTGTCTACTGTTCCTTCTCTTTTGGCAAAAACAAAAAACCCTGGGAGCTTCAGGAAGATGAAGTAAACTTTAGAAATTGAAGAAAACAGAAACGTGCAGCCTGTCTGAAGCTCCCCTCAGGCTCCCGCACGTCATCTGAACCAGTGCTGCCGCGGGCCCCACTGTGGCTCTCCTATCAGTCCCTCCAGCTTCAAGGTCAACGGTGTGGGCCCACCATGCAGCAAGAGCCAGTCAGGGGAGGCACCCTGTTACTACAATTACGGGAAAAACGTTCCCTCAGGAAGGGGAAGAGCCTGAGCCCATCTGGCGGCAGGACCAGGTTCCGGCTGGAACAGGGAGGTGGGGATTGGGGAAAGCTGGCAACAGGGAGCCGCCCCGACCCCAGCTGGCTGACTGCTCCCCATGCATCTGTCATCACGGAGTCTGAAGGCCCCCACATCCATGTGGAGACCACTGGCCAGTCCCTGTAAATTTCTTAGTGGGTAGTGGATGGAGGGAGCCTGCAGACTGCCCAGCTGGTTGGCCCAGAGTCACAGAAATCATCCACAGAAGTCAGAAGTTTGTGCAAACTCACCCTGCAGGGCACAGACCCATGCCCACACTCAGACAAGAGGAAGAGTCCCAGGGCTGGCAGGTGAGAGGCTGGGAGCAGCAGGGGCCAGTGCTGCCGCAGGCTGTAGGCTCGCTTGGCAGAAAGGCCAGACCAAAGGGAAGGGGTGGTGGCAGCCTTCCTGGCCTTCCCCCAGGCCAGGAAGGGGCACTGGTGCGGGCTCTGCTAATTCCTCAGGGCAGCCAACCTGCAAACAACAACAGGACCCTCTGAGGCCCCACAACAGCGCCCTCCACCTCTTCCAGGCCATTCTAGTTGCCTTCCTCCCCTTCTATGGTGAGCAGCCTGACGCCCCCCACCCCCACTGCAGACACGGGGGGCTGGGTTTCTCCGCCCCGCCCACCTCCGGGATAGCTGGTCCTCCTGGCTGCGCACGGAGCTCTCGCCCACAGCAGAGGCGCCCTCGGGCAGCTGGCTGAGCTGGTCCAGCACCTCCAGGCCGTTCTCCTCCGCAATCTGCAGGATGAGGCTGTCCACCTGCTCCTGTGGTGTGGTCAGCGTGGTGGCCGAGCTCATGGAGTCTTCCATCACCTGAGGGTCAAGTGCTGGGCAGTCAGGGCACCCCAGGGCTCCCTCTGTCCCTCCAGCCCTTTCTGGCACTATCCCCAGCGCACACTCTCCAGAGTGCTAGGTCTGGGCACAACTGCCTGCAGGGCACCCACCCTGGCCCCAGGCCCCCTCTCCCCTGCTGGACCTCTGTGGGCTGGTCTGGACTCCACACAAGGAACCAGCCTCCTGGAAGGTGACCGCCCCAGGGGGAGGGAGGGAGCAGACGCGGCCATCACCAGCACACTGAGGCGCACGTACCGACGTGTGTACATCCAGGTTCTGCACCTGCTGCTCGAACCTGTCCATCACCGCAGAGACCTTCTGCAGGTCCATGGTGCTGAGCGCCCGGTCCAGGGCTTTGGTCACCTGTGCCATGTTCTTGGTCACCTGCGGAGGCAGGGATGAGGTGGGCAGGGCCCTCGGGCCCCAGGGGTCCCTGCATGGCACGTCCACAGACGACGCTGTCGATGGAAGAATGGACAGGAGGAGACCCAGGCCGTGGACACTTAAAAGCCTTCGGGGCGTGCCTCACATTCTGGCGCTTGCCTGACTGTAGAGAGGGAATCCCAGGGTGACCCCAGTCCCAGCCGCACCCTCAACTCTGCCAGCAGAAGCCGGCCCCGTCCCCTGGCCAAGCACTCACCCCCTTCATGGTCACGGCTGTCTGCACCTTAGAGGCCACGGCATCCACGCGGGACGCCATGCGGAGCCAGTTCACACCTTCGTTCTTTTTGCGGATGGCATTCTCAGCATACACACGTGCACACTCCACATTCTTCTGCTGAAGGGCCTGAAATTCAGGAGGGAGATGCCAGCTGGGGTCCCATCCTGGCCTGTCCTGGGACTCTGCTGTTTGGGGGGTGGCCCCTTCTCAGCCTCTCCCCAGGGGTTCTCCTCAGAAATGTCTCAGGAGTAAGAGTACCTAGGACCAGGGCCCCAACCGGCCCCCAGAAAGGATCAGATAAAAGCAAGCCAAGCCCAAAGGCCATGACCGCCTCTCTTAAGTGTCCTCTCCACTTCCATGCCCAGCCCCTCAGCTCCTCCTGGGTCACACAAAGAATCTGTCCACCTGGAAGAGGCAGAGCTGGAAAGGCTAGCATGGCCAGTGCTGACCCTCCGGGGGACAAGGCTTCAGACCGCACGGTTGGCTGCATTCTCCTTCTTCCCCAGGGCACCAGGTCACTCAGACTGGCCAAGACCCCAGGAGCTACTGCAGCCACTCAGCGGCTGTAACCAGTGGCTACAAGCAAGTCCCCAAGAGCATGGGTGACCCCAGGAGCCTCCAGCCTCGCCCTGGCCCACGGAGGGTCAGAGCACAGGACCAACAGGATGGCCCGGCCGGCGTCAGGACCTACACTCACCTTCTTCACCTTGGCCTGCTCTGCCTTGGAGTCCTTCTCCGCCTTCTTGGCCAGCTTCTCCAGCTGCTTTGCTGTAAACTGAGGTAAGGAGGCTGGGTCACTGCATCAGCCTGCCTGGCCCACTCCCCGCCCTCCTGGGCCTCAAGTCCACCCAAGGGACTGCCGCCTCTGCTGGACAGTCTGCTCCCCTCCCAGCATCCTGTCCGTGGGCTGTGCCTGCAACTGCCTTCCCTCCATACACAGGCTGGCTGCTGGGGCCTCGGCCCCACCTTCCAGCCTGTTCCACAGAACAGCAGCTGCGGGCCTGTTGAGAAACTGCCCACAGGCCTCACCAGCGTAAACCCCTCCCTCTCTGATCTCCTCCTGCCGTCTGGCTGTGAATCAAACAGCTGAACGCCTTGGTGTCTGAGCCTCAGGCCGACGTGTGCCCTGCTCCCGTGGTCTGGCCCATGTAGGTCACCAGCTCCCTAACTGCAGGCTCATGGCCACAGGGCACTCTCTCCAAGTCAACCCACTTCCTGGTCATCAAACTCAATCCTGAAAGGCCTTTTAAATCAACATCTGCACCGCCTGACCCCTGGACCATTCTCTCTTCCTGCACTGTCCAGTCCAGTAGGCACTAGACACATGTGGCTATTTAAGTTTAATTACTTAAAATTAAATAAAAGTAAAATATCAGTTCCTTGGTCCTGGGAGCCCCACTCCAGGTGCCCAGTGTGGCTGGCGTGAGGTGTCGCTGTGCACAGCTACCCGGGCCGGTGCAGCCCTTCTCCTGCCCTAGCCACCAGGGCCCCTCCCGAGGTGGCTCCTCGGCCTCCTGTGTCCAGCCTTGCCCGGCGCCCCCACCCCGTTCACAGCCTGAAGTACACACCGGGCCACCACCTACTGCTGCTAAACAAGGTCCATTCCTCTGGCCAGGTGCCCCGGGACTCACCAGTCAGCTCCAACACGGAGCCCCTGGCATGACCTCACACACCTCAGCCCTGGTCAGAGCGGCCCCCAGGCCTCTGCTGACTGGAAGCTGGCAGGGCGAAGGCTCAGATGAGCCAGGGGAACAAGTGGCCTCCCAGAGGCCAGCAGTGTTCTCTCAGCCAGTGTCACTCGGGATTTCCCATTGTAGAGAAAAGGTTTCTTGTGTGTCTACCACCTGTCCTCAGTTCCTCAGGGAAAAGTCCAGGTGGTCCTGACCTGGGAATCTGGTCAGCTGGGGCAGCTGCTACAGTAGGGACCAGACAACCTCACTCCCTTGTCCTTCAGAGCCCGTGTGAGTGTTCCCTCTCAGGGACCAAGGAACTCTGACAGAGCCTGCCAGCACCACCGCAGGCAGGAGGGACACTTGGCGCCAGAAAGAATGCTGTCCCGTGTGTGACTCTGAAGGACGTGAGGCCACTATTTTAAACAACACATGGAACGTTTACAGGATGCACACACAGTCGCCCTCATGGATGAGTCCAAGTGACCCACTTCTGCTCAGTCCAAGAAAAGCCAGCAAGGCATGTCCCTGACCCCTCAGTCATCAGTCTGGCTGAGCACTGTACCAAGTGTGACTCGCACCATCTGTCCCCACTGACAACCACCGGGATAGGGTCAGGGTGAAAGGCTGATCAGCACATACCTTCAGCTGGAACAGGGTGTCTGCAAAGAGAGACGATTAAGACGGTGAGGAATGTGAGAAGCAGCACCCCTAGCTGATGGGGTCACCACCTCCCCTGAATGTGAAGAGCTGGCATAGAACTGGGGCCTGCAGGGAGGCCCACTCACACCAGCTTGGCACCTCCTTGGCCACAAAGCTCGGGCAATGAGAGAGTTTCCCTGATCCTCTGACACCTCTAGGAAACACCTTGACAGCACCAGCTGACCTTAAGGGTATGAGCGCAGCCCACAGTGAAAACTCAGTATGGTCTGTAATCAGTGCAGCTTTACAAAGGACCCTTGGGAGTTCTCCCCACTCTAGTAAGGTTTACTACTTGTCGTTCAGTTGCTAAGTCTTGTCTGACTCTTTGTAACTCCATGGACTGCAGCACGTCAGGCTTCCCTGTCCTTCACTGTCTCCTGGAGTTTGCTCAAACTCATGACCACTGAGTTGGTAGTGTTATTTAACCATCTCATCCTCTGTCACCCCTGCTCCTTTTGCCCTCGATCTTTCCCAGCCTCAGGGTCTTTTCCAGTGAGTTAGCTCTTCACATCAGGTGGCCAGAGTATTGGAGCTTCAGCTTTAGCATCAGTCCTTCCAATGAATATTCAGGGTTGATTTCCTTTAGGACTGACTGGTTTGATCTTGCAGTCCAAGGGACCCTCAAGAGTTCTCCAGCACCACAGGTCAAAAGCATCTTCAGTGCTCAGCCTTCTTTATGGTCCAACTCTCACATCTGTACATAACTACTAGAAAAACCATAGCTTTGACTAGAAGAACCTTTGTTGGCAAAGTGATGTCTCTACTTCTTAATAGGTTTGTCATAGCTTTTCTTTCAAGGAACAAGTGTCTTTTAATTCCAGGCTGCAGTCACCATCTGCAGTGATTTTGGAGTCCAAGAAAATAGTACTTGACAGTCTGTTTTTCATGCATAAAAACAGCAGGGTAATGATTCTTAAGTTGTAAAAGAGCTGGCCCACAGAAACCACTCTCCATGGGAGCTGCCATTTCTGAGCCATCAAATCTGCACTGACCAACTGGAGACGGGCATGTGCGCACGTGTTACTGGCAAAGTCCCTTGGTATCTGAATTTGCCACTCACCCAAACTCAAGAGCTAGGTAGTTTGGGGTTCATCTTAAAACCATCTCAGTGTATCCCATTCCTAAATTTGGGAAATGATTCTTGAAATTGTTTACCACACTAGCCCAGAATGAAGAAACAAAATCCTGGAACCAGAATCCTGACCCATAAAGGCAGGTGAAGGTTCCCAGCCAAGAGCTCCCCTGGGCCCTGTGCATCTGCCACCCATGAGCGCAGGCTCTGGGCAAGGCCAGGCTGTCTGCACCTAGAGCAGGTGGCAGGCAGTGTCCTTACTTCGAGGGGCAGCAAGGGTGTGTTGGGTGTGGCCCAGACTCGGGTGGGAGGGACAGACTCCACAGGGCAAAACCTGGCCCTGGAGAAAAGGGATATGGAAAAACAGAATTCTCTGGGGAGCTGGAGCTGAGTGCCAGGGGCAAAACCCAACGTGTGTGTGATGGGCATTGGGGTGGGGTGCGTTCATCTTCTCTCTGAGGCAATCTGTATAGAATTTCCTTCTCAACAATGACGTTCCACCTCTCTGTCACACCAGCACTGAAACATTCTAGCAAATTCACCTATCTTCACTTTATTACAGATGCTTCCTATTCCTAGGCAGAGCAGGGCAGACAGCCCTGAGGTGGTACTGCTGGCAGTGGAGGACCATACGGAGACCAAGCCGCCTGGGGCCTGCGCCTGCACGGACTCCCTCCCAGCCTCTGTTTTCCCATCTGCGGAATGGGATCATATGGTTCCTACCTCAAGAACTTCTGTGCCTGTACCTAACGAGGATTTTTGGCCTTAGCTCTTATTTCTCTTGATAGTGTTCTGGGGGCACTGGTACAACTGCCTTCTTTTTGGGTCCCCTCTGACCCGGAATCCCAGGGCCCAAAAGCCTGATGTCCCTCACCAGTACCGCAGCTTGGCAAGCGTGTGTGTGTGTGTGTGTNGAGGTGGCTCCTCGGCCTCCTGTGTCCAGCCTTGCCCGGCGCCCCCACCCCGTTCACAGCCTGAAGTACACACCGGGCCACCACCTACTGCTGCTAAACAAGGTCCATTCCTCTGGCCAGGTGCCCCGGGACTCACCAGTCAGCTCCAACACGGAGCCCCTGGCATGACCTCACACACCTCAGCCCTGGTCAGAGCGGCCCCCAGGCCTCTGCTGACTGGAAGCTGGCAGGGCGAAGGCTCAGATGAGCCAGGGGAACAAGTGGCCTCCCAGAGGCCAGCAGTGTTCTCTCAGCCAGTGTCACTCGGGATTTCCCATTGTAGAGAAAAGGTTTCTTGTGTGTCTACCACCTGTCCTCAGTTCCTCAGGGAAAAGTCCAGGTGGTCCTGACCTGGGAATCTGGTCAGCTGGGGCAGCTGCTACAGTAGGGACCAGACAACCTCACTCCCTTGTCCTTCAGAGCCCGTGTGAGTGTTCCCTCTGAGGGACAAGGAACTCTGACAGAGCCTGCCAGCACCACCGCAGGCAGGAGGGACACTTGGCGCCAGAAAGAATGCTGTCCCGTGTGTGACTCTGAAGGACGTGAGGCCACTATTTTAAACAACACATGGAACGTTTACAGGATGCACACACAGTCGCCCTCATGGATGAGTCCAAGTGACCCACTTCTGCTCAGTCCAAGAAAAGCCAGCAAGGCATGTCCCTGACCCCTCAGTCATCAGTCTGGCTGAGCACTGTACCAAGTGTGACTCGCACCATCTGTCCCCACTGACAACCACCGGGATAGGGTCAGGGTGAAAGGCTGATCAGCACATACCTTCAGCTGGAACAGGGTGTCTGCAAAGAGAGACGATTAAGACGGTGAGGAATGTGAGAAGCAGCACCCCTAGCTGATGGGGTCACCACCTCCCCTGAATGTGAAGAGCTGGCATAGAACTGGGGCCTGCAGGGAGGCCCACTCACACCAGCTTGGCACCTCCTTGGCCACAAAGCTCGGGCAATGAGAGAGTTTCCCTGATCCTCTGACACCTCTAGGAAACACCTTGACAGCACCAGCTGACCTTAAGGGTATGAGCGCAGCCCACAGTGAAAACTCAGTATGGTCTGTAATCAGTGCAGCTTTACAAAGGACCCTTGGGAGTTCTCCCCACTCTAGTAAGGTTTACTACTTGTCGTTCAGTTGCTAAGTCTTGTCTGACTCTTTGTAACTCCATGGACTGCAGCACGTCAGGCTTCCCTGTCCTTCACTGTCTCCTGGAGTTTGCTCAAACTCATGACCACTGAGTTGGTAGTGTTATTTAACCATCTCATCCTCTGTCACCCCTGCTCCTTTTGCCCTCGATCTTTCCCAGCCTCAGGGTCTTTTCCAGTGAGTTAGCTCTTCACATCAGGTGGCCAGAGTATTGGAGCTTCAGCTTTAGCATCAGTCCTTCCAATGAATATTCAGGGTTGATTTCCTTTAGGACTGACTGGTTTGATCTTGCAGTCCAAGGGACCCTCAAGAGTTCTCCAGCACCACAGGTCAAAAGCATCTTCAGTGCTCAGCCTTCTTTATGGTCCAACTCTCACATCTGTACATAACTACTAGAAAAACCATAGCTTTGACTAGAAGAACCTTTGTTGGCAAAGTGATGTCTCTACTTCTTAATAGGTTTGTCATAGCTTTTCTTTCAAGGAACAAGTGTCTTTTAATTCCAGGCTGCAGTCACCATCTGCAGTGATTTTGGAGTCCAAGAAAATAGTACTTGACAGTCTGTTTTTCATGCATAAAAACAGCAGGGTAATGATTCTTAAGTTGTAAAAGAGCTGGCCCACAGAAACCACTCTCCATGGGAGCTGCCATTTCTGAGCCATCAAATCTGCACTGACCAACTGGAGACGGGCATGTGCGCACGTGTTACTGGCAAAGTCCCTTGGTATCTGAATTTGCCACTCACCCAAACTCAAGAGCTAGGTAGTTTGGGGTTCATCTTAAAACCATCTCAGTGTATCCCATTCCTAAATTTGGGAAATGATTCTTGAAATTGTTTACCACACTAGCCCAGAATGAAGAAACAAAATCCTGGAACCAGAATCCTGACCCATAAAGGCAGGTGAAGGTTCCCAGCCAAGAGCTCCCCTGGGCCCTGTGCATCTGCCACCCATGAGCGCAGGCTCTGGGCAAGGCCAGGCTGTCTGCACCTAGAGCAGGTGGCAGGCAGTGTCCTTACTTCGAGGGGCAGCAAGGGTGTGTTGGGTGTGGCCCAGACTCGGGTGGGAGGGACAGACTCCACAGGGCAAAACCTGGCCCTGGAGAAAAGGGATATGGAAAAACAGAATTCTCTGGGGAGCTGGAGCTGAGTGCCAGGGGCAAAACCCAACGTGTGTGTGATGGGCATTGGGGTGGGGTGCGTTCATCTTCTCTCTGAGGCAATCTGTATAGAATTTCCTTCTCAACAATGACGTTCCACCTCTCTGTCACACCAGCACTGAAACATTCTAGCAAATTCACCTATCTTCACTTTATTACAGATGCTTCCTATTCCTAGGCAGAGCAGGGCAGACAGCCCTGAGGTGGTACTGCTGGCAGTGGAGGACCATACGGAGACCAAGCCGCCTGGGGCCTGCGCCTGCACGGACTCCCTCCCAGCCTCTGTTTTCCCATCTGCGGAATGGGATCATATGGTTCCTACCTCAAGAACTTCTGTGCCTGTACCTAACGAGGATTTTTGGCCTTAGCTCTTATTTCTCTTGATAGTGTTCTGGGGGCACTGGTACAACTGCCTTCTTTTTGGGTCCCCTCTGACCCGGAATCCCAGGGCCCAAAAGCCTGATGTCCCTCACCAGTACCGCAGCTTGGCAAGCGTGTGTGTGTGTGTGTGTGGGGCGGGGGTGTTGGGGAGGCGGGGGCAGGGGCAGCCGGTCGCTGGGGAGAGCCGGGGAAGTAGGCGGGGATCAGGGAAGGGGCTCTGGTATCCGAGTTCTAGGTCGAGGTCCCGGGTTATGGGGTCCGGGACTGGGGTCCCAGGTTCAGGCCCCGGAGTCCGGGGTCGGGTTTCAGGGTCTGGGATCGAGGCCAGGGGCACCCGCCTAAGCCCCGCCCACCCCGCCCCATGCAGCCCCGGAGGGCGGCGGCCTCTCACCGTCCATGGCTGGTCCGCGAGCGGCAGGTCTGGGAAAGGCAGACCGACAGGATCTTCCAGCGTCGACAACAGAACCGACCGCAGCTGGCGAGCGGACCGGAGGGCGGGTGGGCACTTCCGGGTCGCACCTATTTCCGGTGGCGGGGCGCTCTCGCGAGAGGATGGGCTGGTCCCGCGGGCGGTGGTGTTACCGTGGTGACCGCGCGGGCTTGGGTGATTGCTGTCGGGCGTCTGTGAGTCAGTGGGCAGGGCGCCCACTAGGTGCAGGGGGTGGGACTGACGCTGGTGGGGGCCTGGGGCGGTGGGCTCACCTATGGGCCTTTCCAAAAGCAAACGGCAAACTGAGGAAAGGTAAAGGGCCGGTGGCCCGCGATCTTTCCCGCGCGGCCCCGCCCCCGTAAATCTTCCAGCGCCGGGCCCTCTCTAAGGACGGTGCCTCGGGGACCTTTTCATCGGGGAAAGTATCCACATGTAGGGAAATGGAGTGCCCCAAGTCTATCAAGCTATCTTATTTCATTCCGAACAGAACAGGCAACTGAAGGATGGGGTCCATTGCCCAGACTCAGTAAAATAGGTCCAGTTAATTGCACATGTATTTTCAGATGAGGAGCCTAAGACCCGGCGCACTTAGTGTCAAAGGCTGAGGAAAGGCGGGTGGACAGACCTTCACAAGAGTCCAAGAAGCCTCCAGACACCAAGCCTGCGGAGAGCTTCCTTGGGGAGAAAGGGGCGGCTAAGCGGCAGTGGCCTTCATCTGGAGTGGGAGGTAGGACGGTCCCGGAACCAGGCGTGTATTTGAGGATGGGACGCATAGGAGCCTGCGGTGGGGTGCTAGTAGCAGGGGGCGTGTCCTGATAATTGAGAAGGTTTGGGGACCTTTATCTAGGAGGTAAATATGAGAGTTCTCGTGAAAAATGTAATAAGTTTGGATTTAAGTTTAATGTAACTGGCTTTAAGTTTCCAAGTGGTAGCTGCGTAACACACAGCAAGGAGGGCCAAGCCATGTGCAGACCCAAACCAGCCTGTAGTCCTCCCGAGGGCTGCACACCTTTGGCCCCCCTGCCACTCCCTCCGCATTCCACAGGCGAGCCTGAGCAGCTCAGCGCCGGGGTGGGGGTGCGGGTACGGTGGGTGGCCGCGTGTAGGAAGTAGTGGGGCTGTGCAGGGGGACTTGCTGTCTGACAGTATGTGGGGGCAAAGAGAGGAGCCAAGTGGGCTTTGGTGACCATGAGAATGGATGGCCTGTGCATCTGACAAGGAAGGTCAGGAGGAGAGAGAAGCTGGGTACGGAGCTTCACACTGAGGCCCCTTTGGGGTCATCAGGAGCAGGAAACCGTTTGAGAGGAGCACGCTGGCCATGGGAGCGAGGCCTGGGCTTCAAATTCCAATTCACGAGCTCTTATATAAGGCAGGAAGAGCCAGAGTCCTAGGGGGAGGTTTGGAAAATTGCTGCCAGTCTGTCAGGAAGCTTTTGGCCGCCAGGCACAGAAGAGTTCTACTACCAAGGGGCTCAGTGTCCTCCAAGTAAAGGAGAGGTCAGAGGCTGGGCCCTGGGCGTGGCAGCATCCAGGATTGTGTGTTCACACTTGGCCACCCTCAGTGTCCATGGTCCTCAGAGGGCTGGACAGGTTTCAGTGGCATGCACACAGACTATGTCTTGTTTGTGAGAGGTGTTATCTTGCTTCATATTAGCAAGGGAACCGTCGCCCAGAGGCTTGCGTGCCCAGCTCTCCAGGACGGGCTGGACCTGTGCCAGCAAGGAAAGGTGTGGCCATGTGCGTCACACCCTCACTTCTGGGGCAGAATGAGGATGGAGTTCTCAGAAAGCAGGTGAAAAAAAAAAAAAAAAAGAAAGCAGGTGAAGAGTGCCGTCACACGGAACACACCCCTGGCACATGCTGTCCTGGGTGGCACACCCCAGAGCAGATGCGAGTGAAAGAAGCCAGGCACAGATCCTGCTCTGCTTACATGAAAAGTCCAGGAAAGTCAACTCCATATGGAAAGAGCCTTGGCCAAGGGTGGGCACAAGGGCTGTTCAGAGAATGATGGAAATAGACTTAAAAACTCAGTCAATGGGTGCCCAAGTTTGAAAGTTTACTAAATTCCATTGAATTGTATGCTTTACACAGCTAAGTTTCATGGTTTTTAAATTATACTGAATCAAGTTGTTAGGAAAGGAGAACTTGTTGGCAGTGCTGAATGCTGCAGAGAGGTGGAATAAACCCAGGGAAGACTATTGAGTGAGACTAGCCACTGCACTTGGTGGCCGTTGTGGGAACCAGGAGTGAGGTTTGCCAGGAGGACCACCCTGAGAAGGGCAGGGGCATCTTCTCATTCCATTCTTTTTTTTAAATAAAATAACAGTTTTTATTTATTCATTTATTTGGCTGCTCTGGGTCGTAGTTGTGGCATGTGAGATTTTTAGTTGTAGCATATGGGATCTAGTTCCCTGACCAGGGGTGGAACCTGGGCCTCTGCCTTGGAAGTGCAGAGTCTTAGCCACTGGACCACTAGTGAAGTCCCCAAATTCAAGTTTTAAAGCTGAGGATTTTCCCTATTATATTTGAAAAAATGAAAGTTAACCTAATACCGTAAAAACCTTAGAGAAATGATGAGTTCAACAATAAAAAATTCCGTGTATTATACAGTTAATAAAAATGGGCTTTACTACTGTTGAATGATTTCTGGGCTAGGGTCAGGGGAGGTGCGCTGACTGGAACAGGGCCCATGGGAGCTCGGTGGGATGCTGAAAAGTTCTGCATCTTGTTTGGATGTGGGAAACTGCAGCTGAACACTTAAGAACTGTGCATTGTGTCTGGTATGAAGTATGCCTCAGAAAACATGGAATGGAATACACATGAGTCCTTGTCTCTTAGAGCTGCACCCCCAGTATTCTGAGTATAAATAGATGTGCTGGATTGCCAGGTGAAGGAGTGCACGTATTTTCACAGGTGCTGCTTCCCTCCCTCCCCGCAGGTTCTGTGATATGATCTCAACGCTTCTCCCACCTGTGGGGTCTCCATCCCCTCTCTAAACATTGTCAGACAATGGCAGGTCTGACATTGTCTTGTAACCAGTGGAGCAGCTGAAGTGACTTCCAGGCGGTGGGCGTTGAAGGGTGGCAGGGTCTGGCAGGCTCATCTGGGTGCTGGCTGTGCTGCGCAGGCCGCTGGGGAGGCCACTGGGGAGCAGCAGTCATGTAGCCCGTCCCACCCGGGTGATGGGCATGTAAGTGACGAGCCTACAGCGACTGCAGCTGAGCTGCTGCACAGCACCTAGCAGCCTGGTGGAATGGGTGTCCGCCATGACCAGCCCAGTCGAGCCTTCAGATGGCATTTGACTATAGCCCCTGGGAAACCACAGTGATAACTGTCCAGCTGAGCCTTTGCTCAATACCTGACCCATAAAATGGTGAGAAAGTGGTTATTTTCAGCTGCTGAGGTCAGGCTGAGTTGCTACCCAGCAGTGTAGTAAGCAGAATACAGGTAAGTAAGTGCTGCGGTGGAGACCAGGTATGACCGGGGCTTGTGGTTGTGGCAGCTGGTGATGCAGATGTATTGTACTCTGCTCGCTTCTTGCTGCTTCTGTCTGTACTTCAAATTTTGCATTAAAAACCTAGAAACATATGTTATAGAGACTAAGGCACCACAAGTTGGCAGTCAGCCAGTTCCAAAATGCTGCAGAATCTTCTGGAAAAAACAACCAACTTTTCTACAAATAAATGACTTGAAAAGGAGTTGCCTCATAGGTCTGATCAGGTGGCCATCACAAACACCATGGGGGGGGGACTTGCTTGGTGATCCAGTGGTGAAGAGTCTACATTTCACTGCACGCAGAGTGGGTTCCATTCCTTCTCAGGGAACTAAGAGGCCACATACCCAGGGGAAAAAAGCAAATCCTATGGGTTTGGTTTAAACCACAGACCTCATTTCTCATCATGGAGACTGGGGAGGCCCCCTATCTGTCTGTGTTCCTACGAGAATCCCAGACAGCTGTTTGATGGCTGTGTCCTCACGCAGCCGGAGGAAAAAGGTTGTGGTCCCCTCCTCCTCCTGATGCCTTCCTGAGGGCTCCACCTTCATGACCTCATCTAACCCTAATTCCCAAAGGCCCCACTTCCAAATACCATCACATCAAGAATCAGGCCTTCAACATATGGTTTGGGGGAGGGGGACACCAACTTTCTGTCCACAGCAGTTACTAGGAGATTTGAGAGACCTATGAACAAAAAGCAGTGTTTGGATCTGGGCTAAGTTATTCTTGAGATAATCGAACTGGGTATTAGATGATAATAAAAAGTCAATGATAATATCCTTAGATGTGACAGTGCCATTGTGGTTATGCTAAAAAAAAAAATCCTCATCTGATAGAAATACTGTATTGCATTATCAACTATTAAAAAAATGTGAAAAACCAGTTTCCAAAGATTTACATGCTGCATGGTTTTATTTATGTAGCATTCTCCAATGAGAAAATGATGGTGATGAGGACAGACTAGGGACTGCCAGGGGTGGGGTTGGGGCGGTGGGGCGGGATGAAGTGTGGCAAGAAGATGGGCCTTGTGCTACGCCTGGATCTGGTAGTGGCCACAGGTGATCACACGGTTCAGGACACTCACTGCACCGCAGTCGGCCCTGTTCTACTGTCGTCACCTGAGGTGAGCAGACGTTCTGCTGCCTGAGGTGTCGCCTGAGGTGCTGCCACTGAGGGCAACTGACAAGGGTCCAGGGAGCTCTGGGCTACTCGTGCAGCTTTCTGTGAATTGATATAGTCAACGTAAAATGTTTTAAAAGACATCAAAAGTTATAATAATTGAAATAACATGGTTACCATATAAGAAGAGCAGGTCAGTGAAAGGGGAAACACGGACAAGAGTGACTGTGTATGTATGGACGACACCATTCTGTATACAATTAGAGTATGAGAAAGCTGGCACAAAAATCAGGTGGGAAAAGGAAGGCTTGTATGATAAACTGTGCTAGGAAGATTCCTTAACGTTTTAAGAGAAAATGTAAGGTGGACTGTAACCTCCTGCTGTATGCTCTGATAAATTCCAGATGGTGACTACATGTATATCAACTCTACTTAAAATTTTTTAAAAGGTAGACTGACTGTAAACGGATGCAGGCAACTCAAAGGGGAAAGGAAAAGAACAACTAGTACCATCTTCCAGATGACAGTGTGTGGTCACCTAAAAAAAATGTCCTTACTGGGAAAAAAAAGGTGACTACAAAAAATAAGATGTACATTTTATTCTGACTCCTCAATTGGGAACATCTTTCTAAACCTCAGAGCAAAGACATTACAGACAATAGTGAAGTATTTGACTACATTAAAAAGTAAAACATCTCCCCAGCCCTCTATGCTGCTGCTGCTGCTAAGTCGAGTCAGTCGTGTCCGACTCTGTGCGACCCCATCCCTGGGATTCTCCAGGCAAGAACACGAGTGGGTTGTCATGTCCTTCTCCAATGCATGAAAGTGAAAAGTGAAAGTGAAGTCGCTCAGTCGTGTCTGACCCTCAGCAACCCCACGGACTGCAGCCCACCAGGCTCCTCCGTCCATGGGATTTTCCAAAACAAATGTAAAACAAATAATGGTAAGCTCAAAAAAAATTTACAACAGAAACAAGAGGTCAAAGAATAACATGACAAGTCCAGAGCCCAGACACATTTGGGTGGAAGTCAGACTGACAGCATCTGGTGACGTAGGAGGTGGGGTTCAGAGGCCCCCAGATCTCAGTTCTGTGAAGAAGGTTGTAGTAGCCCCTGCCCTTACGTGTGGTCATCCCTGTGAGAGGGATGGGGGAGGCTTCCAGGATCAGGTTAGGAACCTTTGGTATTGGCTTAACCCAAATGGGGCTTTTCTGGAGCATTCCTGAGCTCATTAGAGAAGCCTTTGAAAAAGGTGAAAGCATCAGAAGTGGCTGTGAAGCAGTCAGCTCCTGTGGTTTGAGAGTCGCCAGCCAGCAGGGAGACAGTGCTTTGTCCTTGGCTCACAAAGAAATGAATTCTGCCTACAACCTGAGTGGCTGTGGAAGGTCTCCAGGTTCAGATGAGGACACTGGGCTGACAGCTGAACCACAGACTGGACTCCAGACCCAATGGAGCCTGTGGTGATGTGTGTGCTGTTTTACGTTGGCCACTAAAATGTAACTTGCAGGCAGTAACTGAAAAATAGTACAGGTTGTGTGCATTAAGAACTGTAAAAAGAGTCGTGTTTCTAAATGAAGCTTTAAAACTCTGAAGAAGATACAAGGAGTCTTGTTTTGGTTTAGAAACCTCAGCGGCGTAACGGTGTTAATTCTCCCTTACTCTAGCAAGTCAGTGTGACATAAGCAAAAGAGCACAGGTCATTTTGAGAATAGAACCAAATTACTCCAAAGGTCCTGTGAAAGAGTAACAGTGTAGGGATGGCGGGAGGCATCCGGAAAAGTGGATAGAACCGATAGAACCCTCTGACGTGTGAACGTGTCTCAGTGATGAACTCACAGTGATGAACACTGTCCATTGTGCTCCAGTGGGCCCCCGAGAGGTGCTGTGGTAAAGATGGTGGTGGGGGGGTGGGTGGAGATAGGTAATCTCACTAGACAACTGAGAAAACAAGTATAAAATAAGTATGAAAAGGAAACGAGTGAATGGTTTTTACAAGTTTGGAGCCAGGGGGTGCCTTTTCCAGTCTGACAAACTCTACAAGCTATTAAGGAGCAGATGGATGAATCTGTTGCAGAAGGAAGCTGTAATAAAAAGCCAGGAGCTATCTGTAACATATTTAATAAATCTCTAACAGTGAGTTTCCCAAATATAAAAAAAAGCTCACACACAAAAAAGAGGTAAAAGTAGAAAATGCAGAATGACATTCATTCACAGGAAGATTACAGGGGAGGCCCATGATCAAGTGAAGAGATGCCCAGCCTCCCGGCGTGGGCTGGAGGGGAAGCTCAGGGTAGCTGGCTGGCGACCAGTAGGGGCGGAGTCAGCACTTCCACTGTCACTGTAGCCTTGGAAAAGGTTTAGAAAAACGAAAGAAGCAGGAGCATGTAGAGAAATGTCCCTGGTGATAATCTCTTAGCGAAAATACAAATTAATATAATCTTTACGGAAAGCAATTTGACAATATTGGCCAATATTTTCCTAGTAACTTACCCGACAGGTAAACCTCCAAAAGTTTGTAAGTACATAAATGCAAGAATGTTCATTGCAGCATAGTTTAACCAGAGAAACTGGAACTAAGCTAAGTTATATTCATCAAAGGGAGCTGTTATAGCATGATGGCCCCCACAGTGAACTCCAGGCTTGCCTGTGCTCAGCCGGGCAGGGTGTGGTCACTGCGAGACTCAGTGTGTGGTTCCAGCAGCAAGTGTGTGTGAAGTGTCTGCAAGAAGCAGCATTCCATATGTAGCTTTTAACCAATGTGGATTATTTTTAGGTGAAATGTTTTTAAAAAATATTTTTAAGTAGTCTTAATACGTAACATACCCGTTCAGTTGGTAAAGAATCTGCCTGCAAGTCAAGGCAAATTCAATTTCTGGGTTGGGAAGATCCCCTGGAAAAGGAAATGGCAACCCACTCGAGTATTCTTGCCTGGAGAATCTCATGGACAGAAGAGCCTGGCCAGCTACAGTCCACAGCATTGCAAGAATCGGACACGACTTAGCAACTAAACCACAATATGTAAAAAAGCTTGTGTGAATCGATATGAAGAAATTATCTTAATTTTAATTCAAAATATGATGAAATGCACATTGACTTATGCTAAAAAGGAGAAGAAAGAATACTCGAGCTGAGCGCAGGCGTGAGCCCCTCGGCCGTGGTTAGAACCATGGAAGCTGTGCGTGTGGCACTGGATGGTGCCTGCATCTTCCTCGGCTGCCAGCCCTGGGCAGGTGACAGCACTGCTCTATGCCTCAGTTCCTTTTGTAAAACGTAGGTGTTAAAGGACCCACCTTAGAAACGTGCGGGTCGCTATTTCGGGGCTCAGAGCAATGTCTGGTGCAGAATGGGCTGCTGCTGCTCCTCCAGGTGGCTGAGTTCCTGAGGTGTTAAGTGAGGAACAAGCAGGTGACGATGTCTTCTAATTCTGTTCAGGACACGTGTGTGCACACGGGACACAAAGACCTCTGTAGGGCTGAACAGAGGCCCAAGTGGAGGAGCCCCAAACTGGTGACTTCCAGGAAGCAAGGCAGGAGGTGAACGGTGGAAGCAGTAAGGAGCTTCTGCATTTAAACTTGTAGCATTTGGTAGTGGTTCACATGCCCTGTGCATTCCTGGAGATTGTGACGAGTTTGAGGAAATGCTGTGGCCCCCAGCTCTATAGCACCCCCACTGATGACGTTCTGTATGGAGAGCGTCCACTCCATTTAGAATCCTGTGGAAACTGTGTCTGAACCTTCACCTGTGGGGCAGACCCTGCCTCTTCCAGGTATCTCTCTTGCATCTGTCTCTGGGCCGCCCCACAGCTCAGGCTCTCCACAAGATGGTGGGGGTGCCTCTCCTGTTCTCCCCATGGAGGGGGCGCCTCCTGGATTCACCACCTGTGCATCTGAGTTGTTGCTTGGTTTAAGCTTTGGAATGTTCACTTAGGGTTCTGACTGCTTTCAACCTCGCTCATTTCTTTTCCTGAGCCACAAACCTAATTGCTTTGCTCTGGGCCTAACACAGACTTATGAAATGCTTGAATGTTTTCTTCCTTCTAGAGAAACCTGATGTAAATCCAGAAAAGAAGTTTGCCATCCCACAGATCATCATCACCGCACCCTCAAAAGATACTGTGATCAGCTATGGTTCCATGGGAATGCAGGAGCAGAGAACCATTCGGGAACGGGCTGAGCAGGGTCCCTACTCCCGACACAGAAACCCCAGCACAGTAGACACCTATAACATACAGACCACAGAATAAACAGGCACCCCAGCAGCTGTGGTCCCTCCCTGTGCAGTGTCTCGGTGGTGATGGCAGAAGGGCCACCCCATCCTGTGAAAACCTGCAGGTGCCCCTTCAGTCAGCAAGGTTCCCCCAGCTCTCTGAGACTGGCAGGCAGCTTGGCAGAGGGCAAGAGTGACTCTGGCTCCAAGAGTGAACGTGGGGTGATCATGAGATGAGCCCTGCTGGAACTAGCTGGCTGCACATCTTGATGGAGAGGTATCAGGCAGCATCTCTTGCAGTTCTGAACTGAACCCTTCCCGTTCAGGACCAAAGGGGCATGGCACAAGCACCCAGCAGTGGAAGTGAAGGAGGTGTACCCACCCCGGAACCAAAGGTGGGACTCTAAGGTGTCAGGACCCAGAACAGAGAAGGGCTCTTAGCTTGAGTACCACGTGATGCGCAGAATGTGGACGCAGCCCCAGCACTTGGAACGCTGGCTCTGTCAGAGCCACCCTGAGGGGAAGGTGAGTTGAGCTGACAACTTTCCCTCTTTCTGGCTGTGTTTGAGAGCTTCCAGTGGGAGGGGCCATTTGGGGACTCACAGCCTCAGGTGTCTCATCCTCATCAGCATCCCTCGGGTCAGAGTCTCCGGGTTGGCTTGAGGGTGTCCTGCCCTATCTGAACTCACATGTTTAGTCTGGTGACAGTGTGTGTCAGCTTTCCTCATTCCTGGAATGATCAGCAGGCTGCATACAGGCTCTGTCTTTGTCTGTTGAGAAAGATCATATCTTTTTAGTAGTAAATAGTACAAGTGACTTCCAGTCAATGAGTTTTGATATAACCAGGAAAACAGACATCTCATATTGACATTGTTTACTAACACATTGTTAATGTACTCATTTGTGTTTATTTAGTACATTTATTTATGCAGTCTGACTGCCATGAATAAATATTTATACAGAAAGATCAAGCCCATACAAAGGTGAATTTGATCACGGAGGGTCAGCATGCTTCTCCTCCATAAAATTTCCAGTAGCTGTTGCAGTTCTATCATTTGACCTAGAAATTGCCTTCCTACCCCTGCCCTAAGCATCTCAAGCAAATAATCCAAAAACTTGTTTAGTTGTGTCCGACTCTTTTGTGACCCCAAGGACTGTAGCCCACCAGGTTCTTCTGTCCATGGGATTTCCCAGGCAAGAATACTGGGGTGGGTTGCCATCTCCTTCTCCAGGGATCTTCGAAACCCAGGGATTGAACCTGCATCCCTGCATTGGCACATCCGCTGAGCTACCTGGGAAGCCTCCAAAGCTATATTTACTATGGCATTAATTCTAATCTCATTATTAGCTATAAATTTAGCTTATCAGAATTAAAAAACAACCAGAATGAAGTGAATGTGGTAACTAGTTTAAATCATTTAGACTCATTATCTCTTTTCATAATTATCAAATGTCCTTCACTTACATTAGTAGTATTTTAGGATTTACAGTGTAGTTCCTCCTGAGCAGGCCGTGTACATGACTTACCTTGTTTACTGCTTCCAGTGAGAATGTAAGGTGCCCTAGGGCAGACTTGGACATGGGCAAGCACGTGGTGAGTGCTCAACATGGATGTGTTAGGGGACCCATTGGTCCCAAAGTCCGTCCGTCGCCGCGTCCTGTGAGTTCTTTCCACATCTCTCAGACGCGCTCAGAGGTTAAAAAAAGCGTAAAGCGTCTGCCTCCAATGCAGGAGACCCGGGTTCGATCCCTGGGTCTGGAAGATCCCCTGGAGAAGGAAATGGCACTCCATACCAGTATTCTCGCCTGGAGAATCTCATGGACGGAGAAGCCTAGTAGCTTACAGTCCACGGGGTCGCAAAGAGTCGGACACGCCTGAGCGACTTCACCCTCAACAGACGCGCCCTCTACTCTCAATCCCCCTGGCTCTGCCAAGCCTTTCCCTTGGCGGCTCTGGGGTGGCCCTCTAGTGCTACAAGGAAGAGCTCTAAAGCACAGCTCCCACTGCAGGGAGGACACTACAGATAACCACCCCCTCAAGCCCCTCCCCCCCACACCCTGGGACCCATTGCAACCCCCCGGACCTCCTCCTCCTCCGGTGGCCATTACCCAGCGCGTCAGCGTAGTCATGTGCCTCTGTGTGTGTGTGTCGCTCAGTCGTGTCCGACTCTTTGCGACCCCATGGACTGTATAGACTGTAGCCTGTCAGGCTCCTCTGTCTATAGAATTCTCCAGGCAAGAATATTGGAGCGGGTTGCCATATCCTTCTCCAGGGGATCTTCCCAACCCAGGGACCGAACCAGGGTCTCCTGCATGGCAGGCAGATTCTTTACGGTCTGAGCCACCGTACTTAAAACTAAAATAAAGCTAGAATCTTGGTAGTCTGAGTGCTTCGTAGAAACTGAGGTTCTCTGGGATCTTGGGGAGGTTTCCTTGGTAACTGTTGCTAAGGAGGGGACGCCCCGGAAGTAGGCCATGCGCCTGCGCAGAGGAACCCTGGTCTGCGCCTGCGCAGATGGGAAGCTCGAGGGGCTGCTCTTGGCATGGGGGAGCCGGAGCCGGAGCAGATCCGTCTGAAGTGTGTCCGTAAAGAAGGCTTCTTCACGGTGCCTCCGGAGCACAGGGTACGAAGAGGGCCTGTTCTGGTAGCTCTTTCCTCTCTAGCGATAGGGCGGGGCTGAAACGTACTAGGGCCCTCAGCGTCGCGCTAAAGTGCCAGGTTTCTGTCAGCAGCGGGAACGGCAACCCCAGCGGTCCTCGGAGGTCGCGTCCGCGCCAGGGACTGGGCGGCTGTCAGGTCGCCGGCCTCCTCGTCAAGAGCGCGCTGCAGCGTGGGCTTTGCTTAGTTTTGTGTCCGGGACGGGCGCCTCGTGTCAGGAGAGAATAGTCTAGGAAGTGTTGGAGACGTGTCTCCTACCAGCCTGTGGGTGCGCTGGGCGGGGCCCCGTCTCTGACCCGGCAGCTCCGCTTGTGCCTTGCTCCTTGCGGGGCCTCTGCGTGTGTCAGTCACTTAGTCCTTTCGAGGACCCCTCGTAGAGGTGAGAAGGGTGAAGCTTAGGGGCTTCGAGTGGTTTTACTAAGATAGACGGCTCGTGCAGGGGCAGGTGTGATCCCTGGTGGCGAGTTGTTTTGACTACTTGCTGATGCTGCGCGAGGCCGCGTCTGTCCAGTAAGAACGATAACAGACTGAATGAGTGAGCACAGGAGCCAGCCTTGAGCGGTCCCCCGTTGTTCACCGAAACTCAGCAACTGCTCTCAGTTAAGGCATACCTAGACGAGGACAGTGCAAAGTGCGCAGTAGTAAGTGCTGCAAGACCAAAATGTCAGGGGATTTTGCAGAGAAATGTTTTCCGCTGGGGCTCAGGAAGCAGTTTTGAGAAGGGGCAGCATTTCTGCTGGGCGGGGAAGTGTGACTGGATTTTGGATGCAGAGATGAGGAGGAAGGTGGGCTTGCTAGACCTAGGGAGCAGCAGGAGCAAAATCCCGCGAAAGGCAGTGTTTCCAAGAAGCACCAGGGGTTCCGCAGAGAGAGGGGGAACGAGGGAAGCAATTAGATTGGGATGGGATGAGGGGAGGGGCTCATTCAGAGGCAGGTGACCCTGACTTGGTTTCCCAAGATGGAGGGCAAGGTAAATAGAGGCAGAGAGAGAGTCAAGAGGGGCAGTTTAGAACCTGAAACTTGCCACATGTCATCTGACCCATGGGGAAGTGCCATAGATGAAGGTGTATTAGGGTACAGGCTCTGCTAGAACTTGGAGACCCCAAAATACAGTGCTTTAAGGACAGGACTTTTATTTCTGGTGCCCCTAACATCACACAGGTGCGCCAGGCACTCAGGTTGCCAGTTTTTGCTCCACCAAATCCTAGCCTGCCTCAGGGGGCAGAAAGGAGTGAAGGGCAACCAGCTTCCTTTGATCAGGAGGTGGTGCTTGTCCCTCTGTGCACATCGCACTGGCCAGAATTTAGTCACATGTTTACACCTAGCTGCAAGGAAGACTGGAAACTCGGGCCACCATCTGGGTTGCCATGTTCCCCCAGCATTGTTTCATAACGCAGAGGAAGAAGTAATGTATGGATGTTGGAGACAGTTTCTGCCACTGTATTTGGTAGATGCTTTGTGAAGGTCTTCAAGCTTTTTCATGTCCAGAGCTTTGTTTATCTATTTATTTATGGTCACACCGCTCAGCCTGTGGGATTTCAGATCCCTGACCTGGGATCAACCCTCACCCTCGGCATTGAGAGTACAGAGTTCTAACCACCGGACCACCAGGGAATTGCCCAGAGCATAGTTCAGGCCATTGCTGCTCAAGTGGACTTTCTGTGATGATGGAAATGTTGTCTTGTGAATTGTCCACTGTGGTCACCATGAACTGCTTGGGGTCATCGAGCACTTCACATGGCTCATGTAGCTGAAGAAATGAACTTTTAGTTTCATTTTAGTCAATTTTAACCAAATGTGGCTGGTAGTTACTCTTTTTAGGCAGCACACATCTGGACCATGGGATTGAAAGGGAGTGATTGGACCAACTTTGATTTCACTTTCAAAGTGTCTGGCCAGTATCATCACCCCATTTTCTCACCTGCAAACCCAAGTGTGTGGTCAGGACAGGTGCTGGCTCTTTGGAACAGCTTAAGTGTCAGTATCCATTCCCTTAGCTGCCAGATCCCCTCACTGCCAGCACTCCTCTCTTTCAGCTGGGACGGTGCCGGAGCGTGAAGGAGTTTGAGAAGCTGAATCGCATTGGGGAAGGCACCTATGGCATTGTATGTGAGTGGCTACAGGGGCAGGCCTGGGACCCAGGAACTTTCCTGGCAGCAGCTGTGTCAGGGCTGGAAGGAGAGTGCAGATGACCTTTAATCCTTGGTATAATTGCTGTCGATTTCATACCACGACTGAGTGAATGGAAGCGTCAGGTTGTTCATGTGTCCCTGTCCCTGTGAGTGGAGGGCGCTATCACATGATCAAGTGTAGCACTGTGGACAGTGGCCAGAAGTGTACCCACAGCCACTGGGACGTCGGTGTGCATCACCCTGCCGCGGGTGTGGAAGCTGCACAAATCCCCACAGTGCTCTGGGGATCAGCTTCAAAAAGATAAGGCTGCTTTTTTCACAATAAGGACATTATATGCTGTTAGAAACCACAGAACACAAAGCAGTGGTCTGCACTCCGACTCTAAGAAGGAAACGTTCAGGGAGACTCTTCTAGCCGGGAGTCCACTGTTTGCTCAAACCAGGGGACTCCCCAGGGAGCACCTGTCTCCCAGCATTGGAGTATTGCTTGGACAGGGTACCAGCAGTCAAGGAAGAAGAGCAAGGGGCCCCCCACGTGGCAAGAGGGCAGGGGGTGGGCCTGGATCCTACTGTGGAGGCGCTTCCCTTCCAGATCGGGCCCGGGATACCCACACGGATGAGATTGTCGCCTTGAAGAAAGTGCGGATGGACAAGGAAAAGGATGGTGAGCTGGGAGGGGCCGCTGCACCACTTGTGCTCAAGTTGGAGGGGATCGGAAGATGCAGGTTGCCTGAGCTCCCTGAGCGGCGCCTGCATGATGGTCAAAGGAGGCTGGTCTCTAGGGGGCCGCAGTCTGGCCCTGCCTGTCTCCCCTGGACTTCTCCAGCTCATCACCCCTCCTCCACACCCTAGCCTCAGTTCCCCTGAGCCGCGTGCAGTTCATCCCCTTCATCTGTCCTTTACTTCCTGCTGGCTGACTCTGCCTCCTCTTCTGTCTCAGCTCGGCGTCACCCTCCCCAGGGCTTTCCCACTGAAGACTGGGCAGGTAGCCCTGTGTGCTGCTCACACCCCTGCTGACCACCCCTTGGCTGCCTGTGCGGGCAGGGCTGTGCTGTGCTCACTGGGGGCTGGCTGCCATACACAGTGGTCAGTACAGAGAGCTGCTTGTGTTTGATAGAGGAGGAGAAGGTTAAAGGTGCTGGTTTGGATGACCTTACCTCTCCTTGAGGTAGCAGGCAGAGTTCTGTCGGGTAGGGCTGGGAGTCACTGAGGCAGCTGGCTGTCAGGGGTCCCTGTCTGAAGGGATGGGGTCACTGAGCCTGGGCCAGCTGCAGAGGTAGGGTCGCCAAGACCAGGCTGGTTGCAGGGGTCCCCATCAGCAGTCTTCGAGAGATCACACTGCTGCTTCGCCTCCGCCATCCCAACATTGTGGAACTGAAGGAGGTGGTTGTGGGGAACCACCTGGAGAGGTGAGCAGTCTGCTTGCTGCCCCCACATTAGGCCCTGCCCAGCCCCCTCCCTGCTTCCCTTCCTGCTGCCCAGGAGAGTCCCTTGGCTCACCTGGGAGGAGGTGGGAGGTGGCATGCGTTTCTCCGTCTTACTTTAGCATCTTCCTGGTGATGGGCTACTGTGAGCAAGACCTGGCCAGCCTTCTGGAGAACATGCCAACACCCTTCTCTGAGGCCCAGGTTGGAGGCGGGGGCTGGGGTGGCCGGGGGTGGGGGGCTTCCCAAGCCCTGTTAGGCACATTGTGCCAAAAGCAGACCTCCTGGGCTTCTGCAGGTCAAGTGCATCGTGCTGCAGGTGCTCCGGGGCCTCCAGTACCTGCACCGGAACTTCATCATCCACAGGTGGGCGGGGCTTGTGGCTTGGGGGCGGGGTGACCACCAGACTGACTCAGCACCAACAAGCAGGGGAGTAGAGCAACCTCAAGGCACTGGAGCGCCTGGAACTGGTCCCAGGGGAGGGCGGGACAGCATAGTACCTGTTTTCCCCTCTGCCAGGCAGATGGCGGGGAGGGACCTGGACTCCCTGTGCAGGGTGGCTCGTGCGGCCCTGGGGGGACCAGGGCAGGACTCCACCTCTCAGGAAGTCACTGAGAGCTCTCTGCTGTTTGCAGCTACCGGATGGCCTTGCATTACCTGTGCTCCTCCTTCTAAAAAGTGCAAACAGGATGAGATGTGTGGGGAAGCGTTCTGAGTGTGGCTGCAGCAGTGACAACCTCGTCCTGCATGCGAGTTTCTGGGAGCCACTGGTGTTCTCTTTCTGTCGCAGGGATCTGAAGGTCTCTAACTTGCTCATGACGGATAAGGGCTGCGTGAAGACAGGTGGGTGCAGGTGCTGCCTCTGTGATGGGGTCCATGAGCGCCCCTGCACTGGGGTGGCAGGCTGGTCTCCAGAATCTCCCTGCACACCACACACTGGCTCGAGGTGGCAGTGGTCAGCCTTCCCTGGGTGACACTCTCCGTCCCATCCCTCTGCCTCCATCTCAGCGGATTTTGGTCTGGCCCGGGCCTATGGCATCCCAGTGAAGCCAATGACTCCCAAGGTGGTCACACTCTGGTAAGTCCCTGGAGACCAGGGGAAGTTTGGGCGGTTGTGGGTGGGTCATGCTGAAGTGGCCAGAGCATCTTGGAGGTCTTTCAGCTGCCAAGAAAGAGCAGTGCTGTCACGGGGAGGGACCTGCCCATCCAGATGGGGTGCTGTTCTGTCCTGAGGCAGCCCCGCCCCCAGCTGGCTCTGCGCTGCTCAGAGGGGAGTTGGCTTCACCACTGGAGCGTGGGAACAGTGCAGGTTTCTGCAGTTACTTCTCACTTGACATTTTGAAGCAAAACGGGGTGTGGTTCAGGGCAGGCTGCATTCTGCTGTGTGTCACTCACCCCGACCTGTGTAGAAGGGCCAGCATAGGACACTGCAGCACTCAGGGATCATCCAGTGATAGCAGCATGTTTGTCGGGCTTTCGTGGAAGGGACAGCCTTGGCTGAGGTTCATGCTCTCTCATCCCAGGCCATCTCTGGCTCTCAGGGCAGGGTGGTGGCCAGTGGGTGCCCTGTGGAGGCCAGGCTGGAGGAGAGGAACTGCCAGATGCAAAGGAGGGGCTTCTGTTCACAGGTACCGAGCCCCTGAACTGCTGCTGGGAACCACCACGCAGACCACCAGCATCGACATGTGGTGAGAGGTGGACACTGCTCCCAGGCCTCTCTGATGGTGGGGTGGTCTTGTGGGACCTGGGGGTGGGGGTGGACAGCCCTGGGGCTGGGGTCTCACCAGCTCCCAGGAAGATGGGCCTATGCTTGGGGTGCTGAGAGGCAGAGGGAGACAGCCCCATCACTGAGGACCTGCCCTCATGGCCATAAGAGGCCTGCTGAGGCCAGGTCACGTGGCTCAGCTGGAGACGCCAGTGGTCATCCCATCATGACCTCCTCCCAGCTCTGCCCCCAGCCTCCACCCCAGCAGCTGGGGGACTGGTCCAGGCGGAGCCAAGGAGCTGAGAGGAGACCCCCGCACTCCCCTGCAGGGCGGTGGGCTGCATCCTGGCTGAGCTGCTGGCCCATAAGCCCCTTCTCCCCGGCACTTCCGAGATCCACCAGGTGGACCTGATTGTGCAGCTGCTGGGAACCCCCAGTGAGAACATCTGGCCGGTGAGTGCCGGCCCTGCCCTTCTCCCTCCTGCTCCTGCTGGCCACCGGCCTTTACCGGCCCCTCCCCACAGGGCTTCTCTCAGCTGCCGCTGGCCAGCCAGTACAGCCTGCGGAAGCAGCCCTACAACAACCTGAAGCATAAGTTCCCGTGGCTCTCGGAGGCCGGCCTGCGCCTGATGAACCTCCTCTTCATGTACGACCCTAAGAAAAGGTGCTGAGAGGGCCCCACATGTGCATGAATCAGGCCCGATTTTGTGGGGTTCTGTCGGTTTACCCAACTTCCTGTTGTGTGGAAGGGAACCGGGGGGACTCTGCAGCTCAGCTGTGCGGGAGACGAGCCTGGCTGGGCCTGGGCCCTGTGAACAGTGAGGTCTTCTCTCCAGGGCTACAGCCGGGGACTGCCTGGAGAGCTCCTACTTCAAGGAGAAGCCCCTGCGTGAGTCTTCCCTGCTGGCACCTGGCCGGGGGCCCTTGTGTAGGGTGGGGGTTAAGGCAGGTGGGTGGTGGGGCCCAGGTGGGTAGGGGCTGTTCTGGGTCACGTAGGGAGGCTTAGGAGGGGAGCAGAGGGTAGCATGGGGCCCCTCCCTCACTCAGGGCTGATGGAGTCCATTCCCCCAACCCCCAGCCTGCGAGCCGGAGCTTATGCCCACCTTCCCCCACCACCGTAACAAGCGTGCCACCCCAGCCACATCCTTGGGCACTGAGAGCCAGAGCCGGCGCTGCAGACCCTGATGGGTGGAGGCACTCCAGCTGAGTATGCCGCCTCCTGTGCCCCTGCCCGCCTCTGCCCCGGGACAGCAGAGTGTGGACCTTGGGGGTGATGCCAGTGGTACACTCTGAGGGCCCAGCCACCCAGAGGCCGGCCCACTGGGCTGTGACGCCACGTTGTGGCTGGGCTGGGTCCCACCTGTGGTCAGGCTTCAGACTCTCGGTTTCCAGGAGGAAATCTGGCTGAGCCCGTCTTAACAGGTGTTGCTGGCTTGGGACAAGCAGACCTCAGACCTCATATGGTCACTTTTATCCCCAGTTGATCCTCAGGATCTGCCTGGAATGGAGAGGCCAAGGTGACCCCCCTGGTGGGGCTGGGGAGACTCGGAGAGGGGAGGAGGGATGGAGATGTGGACTGAGTCTGAGCTGCTCTGAGACCCCTAGAGTTGAGAACCTTGGGCTGTGCCCTGTGCCCACTCCCCCCTTCTGAGGCCCATGGGGAATGGGGGTGGTCCGAGAGATAAATGCTTTCCTCAGATGCAGCTGGAGCCAGTGTCCTTTAATGTACTTGGAGGTCATGATTTGTGTGACGTGACAGGTGTGGGGGAGGGGGGCAGACGGTCTGGAGTGGGGGCACCATTGAGCAGAGGCCACACAGAAGTTTGGCACCTGCCCCAGGAATCCCGGTAGGCAGAGCACCCCCAGTCCAGTGAGCTGGGGATGACTGCTGGCATCTGTGCGCCATTACCACTGGATCTGGGGTCGGCAGCCTTTGAGGTCTCCCACCCTGCCTTCCAGAGTGGGGGGTGGGTCCAGCGGGGAGCTGTCCATGGAGGGTGAGTCCCCACCTCACCTGGTAGGGCAGAGACCACATGGCAGGAAGAGCAGGGTGGCCAGTGGGCGGGGCCTGAGGCGGGACAAGCCCCAGAAAAGCACCAGGGAACTCCGGAGAGCCCTTGCCCCAGGGCCAGGTGGGTCTAGGGCCCGGCTGCGGGGTTGTCGTAGAGCAGGGCGTCCACCTGGGCTCGCTGCAGCCACAGACGTCGCTGGCTGTTCCCACGCAGGGTGCGCAGGCCGTGGCCAGGGTGGCAGCTGGGAAGGGCAGCACAGTGGGCAGCGTGCAGCTGGCGACACGTGTCGCAGCAGAAGGCGGGCAGGGCTCCTGGGGCCAGGCAAGTGTGCATCTGGTAGCCGGGGGTCTCCGGGACAGGTGCGGGGCTGGCCTGCTCAGGGCTCCTAGGGGTATGGGGAGGGGCCAGGTCCCCAGGCCGTGTAAGCAGCTCTCTACGCAGTGAGAGGAAGGAGAAGGCTTCGGGCTGGGGCTCCTCCTCTTCTGAGGCCCCGGAGGTGGGGCTGCTGGCCTCAGCCGGCTCCCATGGCCTGCCCCCCGCCCCCCACAGTCTGGCACTCTGCTCCCAGAACTGAGGCTGGCAGGCCAGTTCTGAGGCAGGAGAGTCGGGGCCGGGTGAGGGCCCCCCGTACAAGCTGGCCTCATCTGAGCCCTCGTCCTCCTGCACATCCCGGTACAGGTCCAGCCGGGCCTGGCACCCGGTAGGGGAGCCACGGCGGGGCAGGGGTGGTGGTTCTTCCTCGCGGGCCAGTCGCTGCTGCAGCCAGGCCACGCAGGAGGCCACGTCCACACTGGCCCGCCGTGCCTGCAGCAGCTCCTCGGCTGGCAGCACGCTGGTGCCCAGCTGCGCCAGCACCTCACCCAGGATCTCACACTCCAGCCGCAGGGCGAAGCAGCCCAGAGCCACCTGCACCAGCTGGTGGGCGGGGGGCAGGGCGGCCACCATGAGGCGGTGGGCGTCCCTGCGCACATAGCCCATCTTCTGGAAGCTCTGGATGAGGAGGTCCTCCGAGAGTGCGCCCTTTAGCACGTGCACGTAGCCCCCGGAGAACGTCTGCAAGGGAGGGGGTCGGTTGGTGGCAGCCCCGCTCCCACAGACCTAATGAGCTCACTTCCAGGTGGTGCAGCCCCGGACACAGCCTCTACCCAGGCTGGGGGTGTGAACTAGGTTTTTGTCTAGGCCAGCTCTCCTAGGGCATTCAGGGGTACCCCCAGTCCTGCCTACTGCATAGGAGATGCACTCATCTCATGTCTTCCTCTACTCCCTCCACTAGGTTCAGTCCCTGGTTGAGAAACTGGTATCCCGCAAGCTGTGCAGCCAAAAAAAAAGAAAAAAACAGATGTTCGGGTCACCCCTGAGGTTCTAGTATTATTGGCTGAGGCAGACCTAGGCATCACAATCTTTTTTAAAAGTCTGATACATTTCACCTGCATCATAGAACAAACTAAAGAGCCCCTATGCTGAGAAATCTCACTGCTCTATGAATCCCTTCCACCTCCTGTCACCTGTAGAGATTTGCTCCTCTAGTTATTTTCCTGTGTACCTGCTGAGTGTCTGGTTATGCAAACACAAAAAAAATAGAGGTGTTTTTCTGCTTCTCTGAGCAGGAAGCCACCTAAACACTTTATTCTGAGCTCTACTTTTTCAGTTTCTGAGAGCTTTCTCTATTAGGACAGAAGGCTGTGTAGCTTTCCACCACATGGATGGAATGTGTAGTTTTTGGAGGCTCCAGACTGCAGAGGAACTAAAAGTTTCCTAGGGTGGTGATATTGGGTCTCTCATGTGTCTGCAAGCCTATGACATCTGGGATCCCATGAGTGCTCTGCTTAGAGCCACACATGGGGGAGCTACTGTGTGTAAGATTATACCCAGGGCTGTGCCTTCACCCCTCAACAATGGACCTTATGCTGGACTATTTTTTTGTCTGCTTCCCAGAGGAAGAAATGGATTCTTGCCCCAAGCCACAGCAGATCCCATACAGGTCTGCTCAACACTGAAGCCAGTTAGCGTCTCAAGATCAGGCCTGCCCATTCTGCTCCTGCCCTCTGGTCTGAATGGATGAATGAAAACTCTAGCAGATATCCTGTGGAGCAGTGAGCCCCAGAGCTCACTGTCCCTGAGAGAGGCTGCTGTTGCCATGACAACCAGCGGAGGCAGCCGCCCACGTGCCCAGTGACGTCATTATCTTCCCACTCTTCTGAATTAGCTCGGAGCACAAAGCAGCCTGCCCCCTCCTGCCAGCCCGCAGCTCACCTGGAGGGGCCAGGCCGGCACAGCCTCTACCCAGGCTGGGGGGGAGCTAGGCCAGCTCCCTTAGGGCATGCAGGGGTACCCCCCAGCCCCTGCCTACTTCATAGGAAATATGTCCACCCCATGTCCTCCTCTACAAACGGGATCAGCCCACATCCTGGAGGGATTACGGTGATCATGGAATGCCGAGTCCTTCCCATGCACCTGTCCTAGGATTTCTATGGTAACAGGCCACAAGGCCGCTCTTAGGGCAGCGATACAAGCTTTACGAGGCAGGATCCCCTGAGAAGGCAGGTACCCAGACAGGTGTTCTCAGCCCTAGGAGTACCAAAGGAAACCTCAGCCAAGAGATGCTCCAACACGCCCAGGACACTGGCACACTGAGCCCTCTGAAACCCATCTGGCTCTGTGGACACCTGCAGTCCCTCATCCCAACGGTAGCCCCCGCCCGGGCGGTGCCCAGCACCCAGTAGCCGGGGCAGGGAACCTCCACGCGGCCCGGCGCCCTACCTTGATGGTTGTGAACTCCTTTCTCCACGGCAGCAGGTACAGGTGCACGGCGGCCAACTCCAGCAGCTCAAAGGCACGGGCCAGGCCGCGCAGCGCGGGGGCCAGGTCGGCGCGCCCCCACAGGCCGTCGGTGAGTAGTGCCAGCGCGTCATCCTGCAGCGCCCCGTGCAGGTCGAAGTCTTCTACGAGGATGTGCCAGAGCACGGCCCGCAGCGATGGATCCCCGCACACGCCCGCGCGGCCGCGCCGCAGTTCCCGCTCCAGGCACAGGCGATAGTCCTCGGACAGTGAGCTACTGCCCATGCTGGCGGGCAGGAGTAGGGTGTCAGCACCCAGAGGCCCCTCCCTGCGCGCTCCGCTCCTCCAGAGTCCCCGCCTGCGTCCGCAGTACCCACTCACCCCCAGCTGAGCGCCCCTGGTGTCCACAGCACCCTGCGCCAGCTGAGTCTCCCTTCCCAAGCAGAAATCTGCTTTTGCCCAGCAGCCCAACGCCCTACCTATCTGCCCCCAGCGGTGCTGAGGGCCTGCCGCTCTGTTCGGGCTTCTCAGCAGGCAGTAGAGCGCTTCCGCCGGGGGCGGCTCCGCCCCTCGGCTTTGGCCCTGACGTTCTGGGCGGAGTCTCCTCGGGGGCGGGGCCTGGTCGGGGCCGAGGAGCACTAATGCCACGCAACTGCAATGCCCGCGGGGCAGAGTGAGGGGTGCACAGCGGGCGCTCCCACCCAGGCTGGCACGGGGCGCTCGCCTGCTGCGGGGGCAGACTGCCAGAGCTGGTCCTTTGGGAACGCTAGGCCGCCAGGCAAGCAGGTACCGGGGCTCCTCGTGGGCACGTAGGGTTCCCGGGCAAAATCTTGAGGGCGGGGCTACCCCGACGGGGCGGGACCCTCCTCGTCGCCTAACGGGGATGACCACATATGGGGAAGAGGGCGGAGCTGGCGCTCAAGGTGAGCGCCAGACGTGCGTTTCTGTGTGATTTAAAACAGCAACTAGGTGGTCCATTTGGTAGGACTCCGCGCTTCCGCTGCTGGGGGCCCCGGGTTCCATTCGTGGGCAGGGAAGTTCCTCGTGCGCGCCTCCCAAAAGAAAAAACAGAACAGCAACGTGGGCCTCTCTGATTCGGTCAGAGATTCCAGGCATCTAGGCCCAGATGGGCCACAGCTTCCAATTTCCTTATTCTGGTTTTGCTGCCTAACTCACCGTTAAGACTGTGTGGAGGAAGGATGGGGGAGGGGGTTCGCTCCCTGAGCAGGCAAGGCTCCGCGATTTCTGGAACCCTAACCTCTCCACGCCAAGTGGGACCTGACTGGGGAAAAGATTTCTATACTTTGAGAAAAAGATCATAACCAAGTAGGAAATCTGAGCTGAGCAGTGTTTTGCCGATCACCACTGAACGTTCCAATCTTTCACTTACTGTTTACTTGACTCAGCCCCCTCCGGGCTCGCATCGACCGTGAAGGGACAATCTGACTTCGTACACCTCCAAGTGCATCCTTGTGTGAAGGAAGAACAGCTGGGCTTACTACGCTCCTCAGTTCACTGTGGTTTATGATGGGCGCACCTGCCGCTCTGTGGCATCGCCTATGGCCTTGCCCACGGCGCCCCTCCCCCACAAAGGCGATTGCTGAAAGTGGTGGACACACCCTTGGAGGACATTGTTGCCAATGTGCAGATCCATGTGTGGACAGTGTTCTGCTTCGTGTCCTGCTCTGCTGCTCCACTCGGCCCCTCAGTGGCTGCAGGTGCTTGCTCTGAATTGTGTGTGCTGCTCCAAGGAGCAGGCCCCTGTTTTGGTGGGACCCTTGAACCTGGGTAGGTCTTGGCACCGTCCTACCATAGAGGACACAGAATGAAAATGACAGTGTGTGGCTTCCTAGGTTAGGTCACAAAAACGCCTTGTTGTCTTGAGATGCTCACTCTTGGAACCTAGTCACATGTTGGGGGAATGCCAGCAGCTGTATGAGGGGCTAGATAAAATTCAAATTCCACAGAACCTGGGAATGTGAGCTTATATAATCAAGTTAAGACGAAGTCAGACTGGATGAGGGTGGACCCTAAGCCAAGTCAGAACAGTGTCTTTATGAGGAGGAAGGTTACACACTTCGGGAAGAGGCATATGATGGACACAGACTTGCAGCCACGGGCAGAGGCTACAAGAGCCCCCAGAGCTGGACGAGGAAGGGAAGGGATCTGTCTGGCACGCTGCCGGCCCAAGGCTCTGTGGATACCTTAAGACTAGGACTTTGAGAGTAAACTTTTGTTGCTTTGTGCTCCCCAATTTGTGTTGTTTTGTTACGGCATCTAGTTAGTTACAGGAAATGGATGTGGGCCTCGCATGACTGTCCTCACAGCCCTGAGGCCCTTGCTGATGGCAGAGGTGTAGGCAAGTCTCCAGATGACCCTAACCCCTGGACCTTGTGTCACCCCAGCTTGAAAGCTGACCTAATTGATGCTGGAGGAGGGCAGAGATGAGACTTCCATACTGAATCCTGCCGAAACAGGAGTTTCAAGNCTCACCCCCAGCTGAGCGCCCCTGGTGTCCACAGCACCCTGCGCCAGCTGAGTCTCCCTTCCCAAGCAGAAATCTGCTTTTGCCCAGCAGCCCAACGCCCTACCTATCTGCCCCCAGCGGTGCTGAGGGCCTGCCGCTCTGTTCGGGCTTCTCAGCAGGCAGTAGAGCGCTTCCGCCGGGGGCGGTTCCGCCCCTCGGCTTTGGCCCTGACGTTCTGGGCGGAGTCTCCTCGGGGGCGGGGCCTGGTCGGGGCCGAGGAGCACTAATGCCACGCAACTGCAATGCCCGCGGGGCAGAGTGAGGGGTGCACAGCGGGCGCTCCCACCCAGGCTGGCACGGGGCGCTCGCCTGCTGCGGGGGCAGACTGCCAGAGCTGGTCCTTTGGGAACGCTAGGCCGCCAGGCAAGCAGGTACCGGGGCTCCTCGTGGGCACGTAGGGTTCCCGGGCAAAATCTTGAGGGCGGGGCTACCCCGACGGGGCGGGACCCTCCTCGTCGCCTAACGGGGATGACCACATATGGGGAAGAGGGCGGAGCTGGCGCTCAAGGTGAGCGCCAGACGTGCGTTTCTGTGTGATTTAAAACAGCAACTAGGTGGTCCATTTGGTAGGACTCCGCGCTTCCGCTGCTGGGGGCCCCGGGTTCCATTCGTGGGCAGGGAAGTTCCTCGTGCGCGCCTCCCAAAAGAAAAAACAGAACAGCAACGTGGGCCTCTCTGATTCGGTCAGAGATTCCAGGCATCTAGGCCCAGATGGGCCACAGCTTCCAATTTCCTTATTCTGGTTTTGCTGCCTAACTCACCGTTAAGACTGTGTGGAGGAAGGATGGGGGAGGGGGTTCGCTCCCTGAGCAGGCAAGGCTCCGCGATTTCTGGAACCCTAACCTCTCCACGCCAAGTGGGACCTGACTGGGGAAAAGATTTCTATACTTTGAGAAAAAGATCATAACCAAGTAGGAAATCTGAGCTGAGCAGTGTTTTGCCGATCACCACTGAACGTTCCAATCTTTCACTTACTGTTTACTTGACTCAGCCCCCTCCGGGCTCGCATCGACCGTGAAGGGACAATCTGACTTCGTACACCTCCAAGTGCATCCTTGTGTGAAGGAAGAACAGCTGGGCTTACTACGCTCCTCAGTTCACTGTGGTTTATGATGGGCGCACCTGCCGCTCTGTGGCATCGCCTATGGCCTTGCCCACGGCGCCCCTCCCCCACAAAGGCGATTGCTGAAAGTGGTGGACACACCCTTGGAGGACATTGTTGCCAATGTGCAGATCCATGTGTGGACAGTGTTCTGCTTCGTGTCCTGCTCTGCTGCTCCACTCGGCCCCTCAGTGGCTGCAGGTGCTTGCTCTGAATTGTGTGTGCTGCTCCAAGGAGCAGGCCCCTGTTTTGGTGGGACCCTTGAACCTGGGTAGGTCTTGGCACCGTCCTACCATAGAGGACACAGAATGAAAATGACAGTGTGTGGCTTCCTAGGTTAGGTCACAAAAACGCCTTGTTGTCTTGAGATGCTCACTCTTGGAACCTAGTCACATGTTGGGGGAATGCCAGCAGCTGTATGAGGGGCTAGATAAAATTCAAATTCCACAGAACCTGGGAATGTGAGCTTATATAATCAAGTTAAGACGAAGTCAGACTGGATGAGGGTGGACCCTAAGCCAAGTCAGAACAGTGTCTTTATGAGGAGGAAGGTTACACACTTCGGGAAGAGGCATATGATGGACACAGACTTGCAGCCACGGGCAGAGGCTACAAGAGCCCCCAGAGCTGGACGAGGAAGGGAAGGGATCTGTCTGGCACGCTGCCGGCCCAAGGCTCTGTGGATACCTTAAGACTAGGACTTTGAGAGTAAACTTTTGTTGCTTTGTGCTCCCCAATTTGTGTTGTTTTGTTACGGCATCTAGTTAGTTACAGGAAATGGATGTGGGCCTCGCATGACTGTCCTCACAGCCCTGAGGCCCTTGCTGATGGCAGAGGTGTAGGCAAGTCTCCAGATGACCCTAACCCCTGGACCTTGTGTCACCCCAGCTTGAAAGCTGACCTAATTGATGCTGGAGGAGGGCAGAGATGAGACTTCCATACTGAATCCTGCCGAAACAGGAGTTTCAAGAGCAAAGCAAATGGCTGTCCTGTGTTTAAGCCACCAAGTGGACTGGCTTGTCACCCAGCAGGCCGCTCTGCCTCCTGTGACCTTGGGCTACAACCAGGAGTGGAGTAGGTAGGTGGGAGGTTCAGTTGATACTTACCTTGGCTCAGCATGCTGCACACATGTGTGGCCCTGTCTCCCAGGCAGCGCTGCCCTCTGGATTGTCCAACCTTATCTTCACCAGTCCAATGCCTAGGTTTCCTATCTTGTGTTTTACTTTGTATTTCTTGATTTTTAAAATGATTTCAGATGCTTTTTATGCTGATTAGCTTTTTAAATTTCTTCTGAAGACAGACTGTTCATAGCCTTTGCTATTTTTCTAAGTGGAGCTCCTGCCGTTTTCTTGTTGATCTGCAGGATTTTCTATGTGAAGAATCCATCATTCACTCATTCTATGGAGGGCCACGGGCTGGGAGAGGCTAAAGGACTGGCCCAGAAACACCAGCAGGAAAGCTGTCTGATCAGAGGAAGGAGACAGCCTCAGGGCCAGCAGGGGCCTGCCCAGTCAGGCCTAGCTTGAGACCCACCTTTACCTCCACCTGCTCTGTGAGGGAGACTTTACAGTCCCATCCTTGAGATGTCCCCACCAAAGCCTGGACCAGGGGTGTAACCCTCCCCAGGCTTCATAGCTGGCTGGGACTCCTGTCCAGGGCTGGGGGCTTTCCTCTGGAGAGAGCAAGGATGGGAGACAAGGGCAGGAATTCAGAGGCCGCAAGTTCTGAGAGCAGGGCAGGGTGAGTGGGTGGGTGCCTCCTTGTTTGTTCCTGGGTTGCTGGTGGGCAGGGGACTCCTGCTCACAAAGGCTCCCGAGACAGGCAGCTGCCCCAGTGCACTGGGCCTGTGCCTGCCCTTCAGGTTACGTCCAGTGGTACCCTCTGGCCTCTGGAGTCAACCTGCTGCGCTCAAAGCCAGCTCTGCTCTGGGAGGTGTGGCCTGGAGGAGGCAGTCACCTCCTCGTGCCTCACATTCCTCATGGTCTCCTGCAGAGCCCTGGGATACTGTGCACACACGATGCACAGTCAAGTCCAACTGAGCCTTTCCTAGGGACCTGCCCACTCCTCCCATGATGGGCCTCTGCTGTGGTAGGGGGCCGAGGCTCTGCCGTGGGGGGCAAACCACCCAACTCCTTCCCTGGCAGATGCTGTCTGGGGCTGCGGCCAGGTCACCTGTCTTGTGTTCTCCAGGGGCCCCTGGGTGTGCTGCCCACCTGGAGAGCAAAGCTGACTCCAGAGAACTCTTCAGGATAAGTGCTCCAGGCTTAGATCCTGCCCAGTGATGACCTCTGACCCTACCAACCAGCTAGGCCCCACAGAGTGTGTCTAATGCTAGAGCGAGTGGCCCCTGCAAGGGCCCACCCCTGGGCAGAGGGTTGGGAGGTAGGCTGAGTTTGGCAATGGCCCCCTGGGCTCTCTGAGACTGTTTGGTTCCTGCCGGTCAGCCAGGCGTGGCTGTACTGTCCAGGCCTCAGGCTGGCCAGTGGGGTGGGGAGCAAATTAGCCACGTGGAGGAAGATGCCAGTGACCTTTTTATTTCCAGTTGGGTCAGTGGCTGCCCAGGGACCTGTAACAGTGTGTGGCAGGTGGTGGGCTACAGGCAGGTGCTGACCCAGACTTTGCACCGACCCCAAAGGGGCTGAGTCGGGGTGGGGATTGGTGGGGGTCTCAGGATTTCCATGCCTACCGCCAAGGGTGAAGTGTGGCTCAGAGGTCCCAGACATGGGTAGATGCCCTGGGGACACTTGGGCCTCCAGGACAGAGTGGTCAGTGTCCAATAAATAAACAGCATGGTTTGAACCCACCTGGGCCTCGGGCCTCTGTGGCGATGATCAGCTCTCTTCTCGACTCAGACAACAACCTGGCTCGGGGCTCCAAACATCTCGGGAATGTAGGGGAGCAGAGCTGCCCTCGGCCAGGCCCACAGCCCTCTCAGTCCTCGTGCTAGCTGTCAGCTGCCCAAGCTGCCAGGATGTTCATCCTTCCAGGAGCAGAGGGGCCTCCCTGGGCCCTGGGGCCGAAGTCAGGCGGGGGCAAGAGCCCCTCCACGGCTGGCCTGCTGCCCCGAGCAAGTGCCTCCTGGCCAGTCCTTGGTTGGCTGGTCCTCCACTACTTGCCCAGGGCCCGCCGGGGCAGCAGCTCCACATAGCTCAGGGCGCTCTGCAGGGATGTCAGGCAGTAGCCCTCCTCTCCAATCAGGTACCTGCGTGGAGGCGACACCGGCACCTGTCACTGGAGGGGCTGCAAGGTAGAACCTCAGTGCTGAGGGCTGTCAGGGGCGCTTCTGGGCTGCGTGCTGAGGGTAGGGCAGGGACTGGCTCGAGGACCCCACCTCTCATGGATGAACTCCTCCAGGGCTGCACACTCTGACACCAACTGAGGGAGGCCACTTTTCAGCGCCACAAAGGACAGGATGGGCAGCAAATCATCAGCACCACTGTTGGGGAGACACATCCAAACAGGAGGCTCCAGGGACCTGGGCAGGGGGGCCTGCTCAGTCCCCAAAAGCCTGAAGCTCCAGCTCACTTCCTGGAGCAGCCTTGAGCTTGCTGGCTGCTCACTGTGCTCCTCCCACGCACTGGCCACATGGGATAGGGGGAGGGCTTGGATCAGCATGGCAGAAGATCCGGGAGCACTGAGGCCATCCTGAATGGGGACCCTGTGCTGCAGAGCCCAGGGCTGGACCAGGGAGGAACCGTTCCTCATTCCTGTGCACTTGCCCGAGCCCAGGGACAGGCTGCTGGAGTGGGAGGCCCACGTTCCCAGGCACCTATTCACTCCTGGGATCAGGGTCACTCATTTGCCACATCACAGACCTGATGCAGGAAGCTTCTCAGTGAGGGAGTCCCTGGGGGATGGTCAAAACCCCAGTGAAGGTCCCACGGGTCAGTGCTCTCTGCCAGAAGCATGAAGGCACAGGCCAGGGACTTCTGTTCCCACTTCCCTGGGAGCCACACACCTGCAGGGACACTTACCACCCTCTCTGGCTCCTCAGAAATTCTGAAGGAGCTTATGTGGGGACTGGGACTCTGAACACTTTTAGTTCTGGGACCCTTTTACCTGCAACAACTTTCTTGGAGGCCAGATGGCAAAATGGTGAAAGCAACCCCAGGCCTCTGCACAGATAGGTGCCACAGCCTGCCCACTCTGGTGCAAGCACAGGTGCCTTCAGGGCAACCCTGGTCTCTGGCACAGGGTAGCAGGAGGCAGAGCCTTGGCAGGTGCTGAGGGTTCAACAGTACCAGGGCAGGAGACTGCCAGCTCTAGGCTGGCCCAGGTGAGTTAAGGCAGGACACGGTGGGAAAGGCCCCTACTTGCCTCTGGAGTCTGGGCAGGGACTAAGGAGGCTTCCCCAAGTGTGAGACAGAGTGAGACAGAGGGGAGGTACAGGCTTTGAGAATGCCACCGGAATACAGAGGGGCAGGGGCCTGCCGTCTGCAGGGCTGGAGCCAGGGGTCTTTGGTGGGAAAGGGCCATCCTGCCCTTAAGGAGAAGCAAGGCGGAACCCCAGGCGCCCACTGCCGGGGCAGGGTGAAGCGTTTCTGCTTCCCTGAGCCTCTGAAGGCACCCACAGAAAGGCCCAGCCCGCCCGCCCAGCCCCACCCCCACCTCACAATCGCATCCTTCTGGGACTCACATAGCGGCGATGCCAGGCTGCAGCGCAGCCTCCCGAGCCCGGTAGTAATCCTCCGCACAGGCGCAGATGACCCGCAGGGCCCGAACTATGGTGCAGAAGCCAGGCTTCGGGTGAGGGGGAGGGGACGGCGTCCCAAACCGGCCCGGGGCACCGCCGCACCCCCACCCCGTGCAGGATCGGGCAGGGCAGGACGAGCACCGCTTCTGTCCCAAGGGACTCCTCCCAACCAGACGGGACCAGGCTGTGGCTCTGAGGTGCGGACTCAGGGTGCCCCGTGGGACGGGACACTGCTCTCCCTTCCCAAACCGCCCCCTCACCAATGCACTCCAGTTTCTTCTGGGGGCAGCTCTCCAGAACCAGCAGCCCCAGCTCCTGGGCTGCGGCGCAGTAGGGGTAGGGGCCCGCTCCCGCGGCCTCGGGGTCCTGCGGGAGGAGCCTGGTGGGGACGCCGACCGCCGCCGGGGGCGCATTCCTGTACAGCTCCATGCTCCGGCTCAAGGCCGCCTCCCGCAGGCGGTGAACGCTCCTGGGGTGGAGAGAGGCCAGGTTCAGCGGCCCAGAGACCCCGGCCCCGGGGCGGACAGAGACCCGGCTGGGGAAGCCGGCCACACCTAGAATCCTGGACGGTGGGCGTGGTACCGCCTGCGAACCCGAAACACCTGAGGCCGGGAAGGGAAGGCGCCCGCCGATGGAAGCACCCAGGTGGACCTCAGAGGCGGGGGCCCACCTGTAGACGGCCAGCAGCAGGGGCCACAGTGGGGAGAAGAACGGCTCCTCGATGCAGGCCAGGCAGCGGTCCTTGGAGGCGGCCGTGTTTAGGCCTTCAAAAGCCAGGAGGGTGAGCGAGAGCAGCCTGTCTGCCGGGAGCAGAGCCGGCTCAGCGGGGACCTCCAGCCTCGCCCCGCAGAGACAGCCTCCTCGGGGTGGGCCTCGCTGCAGGTTGCTTCTGGGCTCCTTGGGAGGGCGCTCTCTGCCTGGCCCTGCCTCCCCTCCCCTTGAAACCCTGCGGCCTGGTGAGCCCTCATTCCTGGGGTCACAGGGTCACATGCAGCCGCCCAAGTGCCCGTCTCGGGGCCTCACCGATGGCGTCGTGTATGTCCTGCACGGTGCCCTTCAGCTGCTCCAGCATAGGCTCCTTCCTCACCCCTGAGGTCTGGAGCTCAGGCCGCTCCCCAGGGCCCCGGCCCCTCCTCTCAGGAGGAGCCAAGAACTGTTCTAGATCCTCGAAGGAGCTGTCCTTGCCCAGCAGCTGGGGTGAGGGAGGCCCTGCGGGGCTGCTGGGGCGGGGTGGGCTAGCGCAAGGGCCGTCCGGGGGCCTTGGGGCCGGGCTGGGCTCCAGCGGGGAAGGCATGCAGTAGAGGCTCTGAGAAGGCCTGAGACGCCGGCTTCCAGGAGCCAGCAGCCCCTCGGCGTCGGGGGGCAAGGAACAGCAGCCGGGGGCGGCACCCTTGCTCACGATGGGGTACAGAGCCCGGTACACCGCACACTGGAGCTTCTTCAGGAGCTGGGAGATGGGGTGGTCGGGAACGCTGTGAGTGGGGTAAAAGCAGTGTAGAGGGCAGCCCCGTAGGGCTGGCGGCTGCAGCCTCGCCACCAGGCTCTGGGGTAGGGGCTACAAAGCCCGCCCAACCCCCCCACCCACTGGTCATGTGGCCCTTCTGTGAGGGGTTTCAGAGAAGGGACTCATGGATAAACCTTGTGGGCAAATGTCCTGCCCCTCTGAGAAGGCAGAAGGCCTGTGAAAGGTCATCAGGGGCCTACTGCCCCTGCAGTCACCCCAGACCTCCCCCTCTTTCCCTCTTAATCCTTTCCTCTGCCAGCAGCCTGCAGCCTGCTGGAGGGAGCTGAGGCCCGATACCTGAGCAGGTGGGAGACCAGGCTGGTCACCAGGGACAGGTCCCCTGGGCTCCTCTTGAGCTTGGCCTTCCAGTGCTTTGGCCAGTCCTGCAGGACAGGAGCCCTTGGGAGAGAGCCCCAGGAAGCCCCTCCTCCCTCACCAAGGCTGCACCCCGGGGACTAGACCTTCCCACACCGCCCCGCCCAGCACTCACATGGTCTTGCTCGTACTCCAGGATGGCGGCATAGAGGGCCCGTTGCTCCCGCTCCTCGGGGGTCAGGGCAACCTGGCTGCAGAACCTCCTGGAAGGAAGGACAGGTCTGGGGACCTCAGGGCTGGACAGGCAGGCGCGGGAGCCCCCACCTGCTCCCCCACCCCCCGAAGTCCTGGGACCCGAGGCAGGGACGCACTTGTTGGCGGCCTCCTGGAGCCGNGAAGCAAGGCGGAACCCCAGGCGCCCACTGCCGGGGCAGGGTGAAGCGTTTCTGCTTCCCTGAGCCTCTGAAGGCACCCACAGAAAGGCCCAGCCCGCCCGCCCAGCCCCACCCCCACCTCACAATCGCATCCTTCTGGGACTCACATAGCGGCGATGCCAGGCTGCAGCGCAGCCTCCCGAGCCCGGTAGTAATCCTCCGCACAGGCGCAGATGACCCGCAGGGCCCGAACTATGGTGCAGAAGCCAGGCTTCGGGTGAGGGGGAGGGGACGGCGTCCCAAACCGGCCCGGGGCACCGCCGCACCCCCACCCCGTGCAGGATCGGGCAGGGCAGGACGAGCACCGCTTCTGTCCCAAGGGACTCCTCCCAACCAGACGGGACCAGGCTGTGGCTCTGAGGTGCGGACTCAGGGTGCCCCGTGGGACGGGACACTGCTCTCCCTTCCCAAACCGCCCCCTCACCAATGCACTCCAGTTTCTTCTGGGGGCAGCTCTCCAGAACCAGCAGCCCCAGCTCCTGGGCTGCGGCGCAGTAGGGGTAGGGGCCCGCTCCCGCGGCCTCGGGGTCCTGCGGGAGGAGCCTGGTGGGGACGCCGACCGCCGCCGGGGGCGCATTCCTGTACAGCTCCATGCTCCGGCTCAAGGCCGCCTCCCGCAGGCGGTGAACGCTCCTGGGGTGGAGAGAGGCCAGGTTCAGCGGCCCAGAGACCCCGGCCCCGGGGCGGACAGAGACCCGGCTGGGGAAGCCGGCCACACCTAGAATCCTGGACGGTGGGCGTGGTACCGCCTGCGAACCCGAAACACCTGAGGCCGGGAAGGGAAGGCGCCCGCCGATGGAAGCACCCAGGTGGACCTCAGAGGCGGGGGCCCACCTGTAGACGGCCAGCAGCAGGGGCCACAGTGGGGAGAAGAACGGCTCCTCGATGCAGGCCAGGCAGCGGTCCTTGGAGGCGGCCGTGTTTAGGCCTTCAAAAGCCAGGAGGGTGAGCGAGAGCAGCCTGTCTGCCGGGAGCAGAGCCGGCTCAGCGGGGACCTCCAGCCTCGCCCCGCAGAGACAGCCTCCTCGGGGTGGGCCTCGCTGCAGGTTGCTTCTGGGCTCCTTGGGAGGGCGCTCTCTGCCTGGCCCTGCCTCCCCTCCCCTTGAAACCCTGCGGCCTGGTGAGCCCTCATTCCTGGGGTCACAGGGTCACATGCAGCCGCCCAAGTGCCCGTCTCGGGGCCTCACCGATGGCGTCGTGTATGTCCTGCACGGTGCCCTTCAGCTGCTCCAGCATAGGCTCCTTCCTCACCCCTGAGGTCTGGAGCTCAGGCCGCTCCCCAGGGCCCCGGCCCCTCCTCTCAGGAGGAGCCAAGAACTGTTCTAGATCCTCGAAGGAGCTGTCCTTGCCCAGCAGCTGGGGTGAGGGAGGCCCTGCGGGGCTGCTGGGGCGGGGTGGGCTAGCGCAAGGGCCGTCCGGGGGCCTTGGGGCCGGGCTGGGCTCCAGCGGGGAAGGCATGCAGTAGAGGCTCTGAGAAGGCCTGAGACGCCGGCTTCCAGGAGCCAGCAGCCCCTCGGCGTCGGGGGGCAAGGAACAGCAGCCGGGGGCGGCACCCTTGCTCACGATGGGGTACAGAGCCCGGTACACCGCACACTGGAGCTTCTTCAGGAGCTGGGAGATGGGGTGGTCGGGAACGCTGTGAGTGGGGTAAAAGCAGTGTAGAGGGCAGCCCCGTAGGGCTGGCGGCTGCAGCCTCGCCACCAGGCTCTGGGGTAGGGGCTACAAAGCCCGCCCAACCCCCCCACCCACTGGTCATGTGGCCCTTCTGTGAGGGGTTTCAGAGAAGGGACTCATGGATAAACCTTGTGGGCAAATGTCCTGCCCCTCTGAGAAGGCAGAAGGCCTGTGAAAGGTCATCAGGGGCCTACTGCCCCTGCAGTCACCCCAGACCTCCCCCTCTTTCCCTCTTAATCCTTTCCTCTGCCAGCAGCCTGCAGCCTGCTGGAGGGAGCTGAGGCCCGATACCTGAGCAGGTGGGAGACCAGGCTGGTCACCAGGGACAGGTCCCCTGGGCTCCTCTTGAGCTTGGCCTTCCAGTGCTTTGGCCAGTCCTGCAGGACAGGAGCCCTTGGGAGAGAGCCCCAGGAAGCCCCTCCTCCCTCACCAAGGCTGCACCCCGGGGACTAGACCTTCCCACACCGCCCCGCCCAGCACTCACATGGTCTTGCTCGTACTCCAGGATGGCGGCATAGAGGGCCCGTTGCTCCCGCTCCTCGGGGGTCAGGGCAACCTGGCTGCAGAACCTCCTGGAAGGAAGGACAGGTCTGGGGACCTCAGGGCTGGACAGGCAGGCGCGGGAGCCCCCACCTGCTCCCCCACCCCCCGAAGTCCTGGGACCCGAGGCAGGGACGCACTTGTTGGCGGCCTCCTGGAGCCGCAGCCGGCGCTCTTCCATCTTCCTCTGCAGCTGGGGCAGTAGACTTAAGGCCCTTTCTAAGTGGCATGTATGGACCCCTGGCATCCCTGAGCCCTGCTGGACACGGACTGGTGGGGTGGGTGGAAGAAGGCAAGTCCTAGTTGACCTGAGAAGGGTGGAGAAGAATCTGTGGGTGCTGGGAGGGGCAGGGTGGCCTGTGCAAAGGCCAGGAGGCAATAGGAAGCAGGCTGGGCAGGAACCACTGCTCCCTGCACCGCCCCCCCCAACAAGGATGCTGGGTTCTGGCACCTCTCCTCCCTGCCTCCTCCCTCAGCTTAAGCCTCTGGACCCCAAGGCTAGATGGAAAGGATACTGTGTCCTCCCGGGCCTTAGCGATCACCAGGTTCTCCATCATCTGGCGCTGCAGGGACAGGGTCTATGACAGGAAGAGGGAATAAGGCCTGCCCTCCTGGCACCCCCACTCCACATGGTCCTGGGCCCCACTCACCAGGGATGTCTTCTGCATGGCCTGGCTGGGGTCCAGCCGGGCCATCCGGGCCTCATAGGCAGCCTTCAGCTTCTGATTCTGCAGGGAGGCCTCTTCCAGGGGTGTCAGCTCCCTGAAATGTTGACAAACGGCTAGCCAGGCTCCAGGAAGCCCACAAACCTTCCAGTCATCTGAGGACCCCTCCTGACCCTCCCCTGAGGCCCCAAGATGAGGAGGTGGTGATGGGGGCCAGCAGGAATGTAAAGGAAAGAGGACGTCTGGGGTGGATGGGAGACACCTGGCCCCCTGAAATATGGCCCTACTGCCTGGACTCTAGACCTTTAAGCAACTCAGTCATTTGAGTTTCTGAATAGCATGAAACTCTTTGAAGGCACCATGTGGGCTAAACAGCTAGTTTGCAGCCCACGAAAGGGAGGTCACAGTACTCCGTAACAGCCACTGACAGCCCTCTCACCATCCAAAGTTTCAGTCTAATATCTTCCTGCTTTCATGGGTGGGAGGAGGTAGGCTGTAGGGCACAAGACTGTCCTGGGATGGGAGTCGGTGCCTGGCCCTGCTCCAGAGCAGCACATGCAGAGACAAAGTGAGCAGTGGCTCAGAACCTGCAGCAGGAGGAGCCCATCCTCTTGCCTACCCTGCTGGGGTTCTGGCATTTGTGTCTTGGGGTCTTTCATCAGCTCTAGAAAGAAAATTGTCTTTCTCTCTTCCAATAACGCTCCTCTTACATTTTCTTTGTCATCTGTTTCTGGATAGACCTTCCATGTTTTTTTCATCTTTTCTTTTTATGTGTGTGAGCCATTCAGGAAAACCTTTAACTTTTTATCCAGTTCTCTAATTCTCTTCAGCTATGTCCACTCTGCTGTCACAAACTTGTACACTTCTTTTTGGGTCCACGTGTGTATTTTTACAGGAGAATATAATTTGTTTCCATTGTTTTTTTTATTAGTTTTTAAAAATAATTTCAGTATTTCTTATTACTACTTGGTTCTTGCTGCTGCTGCTAAGTCGCATCAGTCGTGTCTGACTCTGTGCGACCCCATGGACTGCAGCCCACCAGGTTCCTCCATCCGTGGGGTTCTCCAGGCAAGAGTACTGGAGTAGGGTGCCATTGCCTTCTCCGACTTGGTTCTTATTTGACCTCTATTATAAACAAGGGTCAGAGTTTACAGTTTCTTGTTCCCTAAAGGTATTTTAAAACTTTCTATTTCTCTGAATATAGAGAGCATGACTGTGTTATAATTCGTGTTCCATAACTCTATCTGAAGAGTTTTCAGGTGTGTTTCTGCTACTGCTCAAACTTCTTTTTGTGCATGGTTGTCTTTGACTATGTACCACTCATTTCATGGAAGTTGAAGGTGCTTTTCTCCAGAGACAATCTGCATTTGCTTCTGCTAGGCACCAGGTTATTTCCATTCTAGGGTTCCTATTGACTAAAGCCACCACAGTTATCTCACTGTGCCTCCAAACCCAGGCTAAGCCCACATGCCTTGCTGTCCCATCTTACTTTTTAGAGCTTTGTGACTCTACGACCTGAAGCTTCTGGAAGATCTCAGGTGGCAGGAATGGAGAGAGCTTCCCTCCCTCATCTGAATATACCCGGCGGTGTCGACTAGCAGAGGAGGGCACGGGCCCAGCCACAGGCATGGCTGGCCTCAGGCACGTTTTCCCTGTAAGACATGCAAAGTCAAGGATCCGCATAGGGGCCCCACATTCCACAAAGGAGAGGCAGACTGAGCCGGGGGGTGGAGGTGGATGACCCAAGAAAGCTTTCTGCTGGACACCCACCAAGCTTGGCAGCTGTTGACTGGGCCCTCTCCAGACACTGCTCGGCCAGCTTCAGCATCTTTGAGGTATCAGAGGTCACAGTTTCCCCAGCTTCTGGGGAGCAAGTGACAAAAAAGATGGTCACCATCCCGTCTGTCACCAGTCCGATTCTTGCTGAGATACAAACAAAGGCACCCCCCTCCTTATCTCGGACAACCTGCTCTCTATGTGGGTATCCCGTCCTTCTGCCTGGACCATCAGAGCCTTTTCTCTACCTAACCTGGCCTTTTCTCCCCACTGACAGTTTCACATGCACTTATAGCCCCTCCATCAGGCAGGCCCTGCAGGCAGTGTGGCTGTTTCGCAGAGATCATTTCCTCACCCATCTCCAGCCCCCTACCTTGCATCCCATGCACCCCGGGGGGCGTCTGTTCTCTGCTCTGCACTCCCTCCTCTGGAATCGCTCCTGTCAGCAAACTCAGATCAGAGGGGCTGCCACCTGACAGCCTGACCCAGCTCCTGACCCACCTCCTACGCCTTCAGGGCCAGCTCCTCACTACACCCTAGTTCATCCGCCAGATTTCCACTCATCCACTCATGTGCTACCCTTCTCCAAGGATCCCTGACCCCTCATAGTCTTTCCTCTGGGACATCCCCTCAGGGCCTCTCCCACTGTGCCCTACTCCCTGTGCTCAAAGCTCTGCTGAGCTCCCCAGGGCGGTGTTCACTGTGGGGACAGCCACCTCCCCCTGACCCTGTCAGGGTGCCACACACCTGGAGCAGACCATGTCCATGATGGAGGCCTCAGCTCCTGCCACCTCCTGTTCCACCTCCGGTGCTCGCTGGCCCCCAAACCACCCCAGCACCTCACTGAGAAAGTCTGCTGAGGCAGACCTTTACAGAACATCCCCCAAGCCCTTCACTTGCCCACCTCCCGGCACTCCCACCACTGCTGTCCCCACTGTGGGAACCTCCTGGAGGCTCTGCTGCCATGCTGGCCTCTGCCCACAAAGCATCCACTGAGCTTCTCCTCATGCCAGAACAGCCCCAGGCCTGCCTGCCCCAGCTGCACCTCCCTCTCTCCAGATGGCCTTGTATCTGACACCCTCTTCACTTCAGGGCCTCTGGGCTGCCCCCAGCCCCCAGCCATCGTGCAGTTCGCTCCTCCCAGGACTGGGGTTCAGCGGTCAGTCTATGGTCATGTCCCCACCCATCTCCATCCCCTGAGTCACAGCAGCCATCCCTTCCTGCTCCATGTCACACTCATGCTGAGTGTTCAGGTGTTCACCTGCTAATGACCAGGCAGGTAGGACATGGGACACGCCCAGGTCTGGGGCCTGGAGACCCATCAAAGGCCAAGATGTCCACAGTCTGGGCAGCATAGGAGAAGCTGTACCTTTAGTGGCCTCCACTTCTTCCAGCAGCACCTGGGAGATGTAATGGATGCTCCTCAGGTATTCTGTATATGCCTCCTGTGCCCAGGGAAGAGAAATGACATAGGCCATGCCATTAGAGGCAAATAATTCCATCATGCCTGCTTGGCGCCCTTTTGAAAACAGCAACCATCGTGCCTGCTTTTCTCTGAGATACACCTGCATTATCCCAGCTGGTTAGCTGGTACCTGCTTTGCCTGGGGCACAGAGAATAACCCTTTTTTCTAGTCTTGAAGCTGGTGTCACTCCTTTCGCTTCAGCACGGAAAGGAATGGAGGTTCTCATTCAGTGGGTCAAGGAAGCAGCACTGGCGGGTGCTGCCGTTTCCACTCTATGCAACAAGTTCTTTTCCTGTATAATTCAGGGGCCATTCATTCGGTGGCTTTAAAGAAATATTTCCTGGGAGGTGAATCAGGGACTGTGTTGAGAAATCTTAGAGTCACTTTCTGACTCAGTCTGGGAAAACCCTTTCCTGAACCCCAGTGTAAGAATTCCCCGGGCAAGCAGGAGTCTATGCCACTAGAATGCTGGCACTTTCAAATGTGTGACCCTCCTGGTCAGGGCTGCCTGATAGAGCTCAGGGTATTTGGAATGACAGCATGGAGCTTTGTTTTTTGTTTCGTGGCATACCAGTTCTCGTTACCCACCTTTGTCTACACTTCAAATAAAGATAAAATGGATTCCGGGAAGGATTTCTGACTTGGGGCGGGATTTGCTGCCCTAGGATCCCGACTTGGGAAAGGAAACGGATGGAAGACCTGAACGCCTCTTCCCTTCGGCGGCCCAGAGTGGCTCTGCCGGCTTTTCCACGCGGTTGCCACCCTTAGAATTAACACCCGTTCTCAGAAACAAGCCGCACCCCTTCCCCGCCGGCACTTCCCACTAAACAAGCTTTGAAGGCGACTGGAAAACCGCAGTTAACCTCTTTCTGCGTACCGTTCTCTTTGGGAATCTGACTAAATCTACAGGGCCCGCCTCCAAACTACACAAATACACGGGACTGTCTGCCAGATACACTTTGGAGGGCTGCTTCACGGAACCTCCTGAG
>SJYX01004494.1:0-61904 GCA_006410675.1 Oreotragus oreotragus
AGCCCTTAACTTAAAGAAAATAGCTCTGCTGAGTGCCTAGATTTTCTTCACACACCACTTTTAGCATGAACTGATGTCCAAGGATGGGTGAGTAAATTCTTGTCATGTGAAATGAGTTTAACTAATACTTAAATGGACTTCCCCAGTGGCTCAGCAGTAAAGAGTCCATCTGCAATGCAGGAGACACAGGTTTGATTCCTGGGTCAGGAAGATTCCCTGGAAGAGGAAATGGCAACTCACTCCAGTAATCTTGCTGGGAAAACCCCATGGACAGAGGAGCCTGGCTGGCCACAGTCTGTCCATAGCGTTGCAAGGAGTCAGACATGGCTGAGTGCCTGAGCACAATACTTAATTTAAAAGACACAAGTACTCAGTCTTTCTGAGCCATTTTCTGTCAATATCCACACATTCACTCATAATCACGATCACCTACTACTAGGTGCTGTTCTGGGAAGATTGAGAAGACCATNGCTGAGTGCCTGAGCACAATACTTAATTTAAAAGACACAAGTACTCAGTCTTTCTGAGCCATTTTCTGTCAATATCCACACATTCACTCATAATCACGATCACCTACTACTAGGTGCTGTTCTGGGAAGATTGAGAAGACCATCTGTGAGTAGCCTCAAGATACAGTAGTTTGAATGATGGACATACTAAAGTCAAGAACTCCCCCAGCGGTTGCTTGTTCCTTGTTGACCTCCAAAATGTTGAAACTTATTTATTTATTGCTTTAGGGTGAGATGGCATAAGTAAACCTACCTACAAATCCAGAAAGGAGTCAAGTCAAAGGAAGACATTATAAGGGGATCACTGAGCTTGGCAGTGTGGTAAATGGTTCTTGGCCCTTTTTGTTCCTAAGAACAGTGGATTTAAAAAAATAAACACATGAACATACACCACCGACTAGTTGTGTGACTGGGCAGCCGTTTTCACTCTCCGACTTTCCTCATCTGTCCTCTGAAAAATGAGGTAACTTGAGTTAGAGGAATGTTTCTCAACCTTTTCTCATTATCAACATCCCCCTCTTCTGCTGACCAAGAAGCCCCTTTAGACATTTTTTCTCTAATCATCTTCCACCATAAAATGTTCATACCACTCTTATACTGCATATTGTATCTGTACTGTATCCATATCTGTGCTTTCCATATAAAAAGTACTTTTTTGTCCCCTATGATGGTTAGTCTTCTATGGGAACCTGACTGCGCTAAGGGATGCCCAGATATCTGATAACACATTTGGAGCTACATCTGCAAGGATGTTTCTGCAAAAGGTTCCTACTTGAATCCTTAGGCTGAGTAAAGAAGGTCCCCTGGGACTTCCCTGACGGTCCAGTGGCTAAGACTCTGTGCTCCCCTAGTCAGGGAACTAGATCCCACATGCTGCAACTAAAAATCCCAAGTGCTGAAACTAAGATCCTGCACTGCCAAATAAACTTTAAAAAAAAGCAGCCATTAAACAAAAAGACGTCGTTCTCACCAGTGTGAGTGGGCATCCACCAATTCACTGAGGGCCTGAATGGAACAAACAGATAGAGGAAGAGTGAATCCGTTCTTTACTTGAGCAGGAACATCTGCCTCCTCCTGCTTCATATATTCACGCTCTAGTTCTCAGGTCTTCACAATCAGACGGAGTTACATCACTGGCTTTCTTGTTTCTCCAGCTTTCAGACAGTAGATTGTGAGATTTCATGACATCCATAATTGCCTAAGCCAGTTCTCAGGATAAGTTTCCCCTTATAATGTCCATCTAGCTATTTTCGCCTATCCATCCTATTGGTTCTGTTTCTCTGGAGCACTCTGATTAACACAACCTCCAGGAACCAAATTCTGCTTGGATTGCAAATGTGCAAATTATATCCACAAGAAGAACGTACATGATTCCTTCTACATGTAAAACCAAGGGAATGGTACAGTGCTGTGGAAAGAGCGTGTACCTAGGCACCAGATCCTGACTCTACTTCTTGCTTATCGCATGACCTTAAGTAAGTTACTTAACTTATCCTCATGTATCAACAGGTGTAACGATAGATACATCTCATGAGGTATCTCATTGGCTGCAGCAAGGTGGGAAAAGCCCCTGGCACTTCACTGAGGGCCTGAATGGAACAAACAGATAGAGGAAGAGTGAATCCGTTCTTTACTTGAGCAGGAACATCTGCCTCCTCCTGCTTCATATATTCACGCTCTAGTTCTCAGGTCTTCACAATCAGACGGAGTTACATCACTGGCTTTCTTGTTTCTCCAGCTTTCAGACAGTAGATTGTGAGATTTCATGACATCCATAATTGCCTAAGCCAGTTCTCAGGATAAGTTTCCCCTTATAATGTCCATCTAGCTATTTTCGCCTATCCATCCTATTGGTTCTGTTTCTCTGGAGCACTCTGATTAACACAACCTCCAGGAACCAAATTCTGCTTGGATTGCAAATGTGCAAATTATATCCACAAGAAGAATGTACACGATTCCTTCTACTTGTAAAACCAAGGGAATGGTACAGTGCTGTGGAAAGAGCGTGTACCTAGGCACCAGATCCTGACTCTACTTCTTGCTTATCGCATGACCTTAAGTAAGTTACTTAACTTTTCCTCATGTATCAACAGGTGTAACGATAGATACATCTCATGAGGTATCTCATTGGCTGCAGCAAGGTGGGAAAAGCCCCTGGCACCATACCTGGCACACGGGACACAACCAATAACTGGCACCTTTTCATTTGTTTAATTGAAAAAAATCTAAACCAGATATCTGTATATCTAAAAGATGAAACAGATTACAGTAACATATGCAATTATTATGATCAGTAACTCAGTAACCTATATATAACATGCTTTCACATGTGCCTAGAATGTAGCCTTGCCCCAAATTCTAGCCTTATTATGATTTCAAAATTTTCTCCAAGTTTCAAAACCAGTATAAAATGTCACCTGCTTCAGTGAAACTTTCTCCAGTTTTACCAAATGTAAATCTCCCTGTTCTTTCAGCATCCATAGTGTACTCTGTTCACAGTACCATTAAGGTGTTAAAAACATTCTGCATTAGAGTTTACATAGATTTTAAATATCTTCAGAATGGGAACTCTGTTTTATTCTCTGTGCCACACATACACACACACACTCAACATAATAGATTTTCAGTGTTTGTTCCATAAATGAATCCCAAAGTTGGGTCTCAAAAATCAGATGTAACAGTAGCTAATAAAAATGAAAGGAAATCAATCAAATTAATATCTATGTTAACATAATGACATATATAAAAGAAACTAAAACATATACAAAATTGGCTTTGGGTTTGTCATTATCTATGCCTGCAATCCTAAACATGAAACCCAAGTAAGAGCTCATTTTTCCAAACTGCAGAGATTTGTGAAAAGTCCTTCTGGTAATAGTCAATTTATGAGACATATGAATTAAGACAGGCTATTTTAGGGAGGGTTAGGCTGCTTCCTAATACATATCAAGCTTGATTTCTATTAAATTGCACAGAGTATCTGTGTAACAGTCAGAGAGTTTTCTGGATCTTCTATTCTATTACTATTATTGATGGTCGTTTTTTGTCACACTCCTGCTTCAGCTGGGGGAAATTCTGTGATAAAAGAAGCATATACGTCAAATGTAATAGCAGAAAGCAAAAAGAAGCCAGAAAGAGAGAGTGACTATGTGAAGCATTTGTTTTTCAGACCCTATGATGTTTTAAGCATATACCTAATGCTTTTTACACATGCCGAATAACCAGGCTAATTAAAAAGCCCATACAGCTCTTGTTAAAATCTGTTCAAATTTTTTGGAGCACCTGTTATAACAGAATGCCCACAGACTTGATAGTTTGGAGCCAAGACACCTGCTACCTTATGTCTCACAGTATGTTCAGTTTTATACTGTTAGCAAAAAAATAAACACTTTTTGACATTTAGCAATCTTATACAAATGATATGAAATAGTCAGGAAAGAATGATAGTTTAACCCTTCCTGTACTGCTCTGGGAAACCCTACCCTTTCCTCTCTAGGAAATGGATTGTGATGGTTTACTCATAAATCTTTTAAAGTCATCCCTAATCATGCAAGTTTTTCTAATGAGCCCAAGTATCTTCTTGGGTGTATGGAGCAGTGGAGCAGAGAATTTTCTAGTTAAAAGAAGCTCTCAGTGAGGCTCCCTAAAGAAGCTCATCACTATTTTGACTTTGTCAACTGTTGCTAGAATTCCAAGACAGGTTTTAATATTATTATTCCTGGTGAGATTTTTGCTAGAACATTATTTGAAAATGCATGTCCTTTTGGAGGAGAAATACTAATTTTCCACAGTTAAGGAATTTTCAAAGTCCAGACATGTGCATAGGAACATTTAAATCTCTCTTTTAGATTTGATTTTATGGCTTATAAACAAATCTTATGAGATAATGTAAGAACGGTTTTCAAGATACATAATTTCTAAACAACTATCACTTCATCTAAGGTATTTAACTCCTTTGAAGTCTGGAAACATGTCTCTTTTGACTTACGGCCCAATAGAGTGAACAAATATTTCGCCTTGATAGAAAACTTTTTCAGCTTTATGCTGTCACAGCTTAAAATTTAATTTGTACTAATTACATTTCTATTAAGAAAATCTTTTGATTTAGCAATGCCACTTCTAGAATTACATCCTACAATAAAATCACACATATATAGAAACACAAGAATATTAAATAGAAGAATATTATATCCATACTGTTCATAAAACAAAAGATCTGAAACAACATAAACACCCATCGATAGAGAACCAGGTAAATAAATTATGATAGATCAACACAATAGAATACTATGTATTGGTTAGTGAAGAAAGCAGATCTGTATATAGATTTGAAACAATCTCCAAGATATACTGTTAAGTGAAAAAGGGTAAAAGCAAACACACACACACTCATATTTGAAGAGTCATAGCAACGTGGAATGTCTTCGGAAGGAAACGCAATAAACTGACAGCAGTGGTTACCTCTGCGGGGGGAGGTGTGCATGCAGCTAAGTTGCTTCAGTCATGGCCAGCTCTCTGCAATCCTGTGGACCATAGCATGCCCGGCTCCTCTGTCCGTGGGATTCTCCAGGCATGAACCCTGGAGTGGGCTGCCAGTGCCCTACTCCAGGGGATCTTCCCAACCCAGGAACTGAACCCATGTGTCTTAAGTCTCCTTTGGCAGGCGGATTCTTTACCACTAGCGCCATGAGAAGCCCATCTCTGGGCGGGAGAGTGGGGGAGTTGAGGGTGGCATTCAAGAATTAGGGGACACAGATGAAAGGAACACTTTCTTTTCACTGAAAAAATCCTTTTGTAACTTTAGCTACTTGTATTACAATTATTGTTGTGGTTCAGTCTCACAGTCGTGTCCAACTCTGCAGCACCGTGGACTGCAGCACACCAGGCTTTACCGTCCTTCACCATCTCCCGGAGCTTGCTCAAATTCATGTCCATGGAGCTGCTGATGCCATCCAACCATCTCGTCCTCTACTGTCCCCTTCTCTTCCTTCTTTCAATCTTTCCCAGCATCAGGGTCTTTCCTAATGAGTCAGCTACCTATTCAAAATATTTTAAAGTAAAAACTGAAGTAATTCATTAATCGGGGAGAAAAAATGTAATAAATTATAGCATACTTTAATATAATATCTTAAAGTACTTCCAAATTTCCAGACCTTTACATAGTTAACTCCAAATCAGTATTTAACAACATAAATCACAATTTAATGTCTAATTATCATGATGAAAACAGCTTTTGAATGTTGAATGTGTATAGCTGTATTCAAATACAAGCTGTTTTGACTTTTAACCAACATACCAGAACTGGGAGTGATTTTGTTGCATAATTAGAAAGCAACCTAGAATATATTTTTCTAAGATGTTTTTAAAGATAATGGGAAACATTTTTAAATATTCAAGAGAGGAGATGCTTTAGTTCCTAGATATCTATTAGAAGAGAAAGGCAGAATTCTATTTGTATTGGGCATCATCTTCAGCACATAACTTGTTATTTTGTGCTAGAAACACCCCAAACTGGAGACTCCTAGGCCCTGTTTCCTGAAATAGACAGGAATGGATCCTGTGACTTCTCCAGGGCTTACAGCTGCAAAGCCATACCAGCTTAAAAGGCTATGCACTTAAAAGTCTCCACACCCATAGTCAGGACTCACTTTTGGCAGCATATTGAAGCAGATGACTTACCTTCAGCCATCCTTTATCCCTTCATAGAAAGAGGTTTCAGTGTTTCAAAATCAACTTTTCCACCCCCAAGAGCCCTGCAACATTCTGGGCGGGGCGGGAGGCGGAAAAAAAAGAAAAAAGAAAAAAAAAAAAAAGAGAGCCCTGCAACAGCCAGCTATCCAAAACCATCAGATGAGCACACTAAAATTATAGTATACTTAAAGTTTCTTTGCATTTCAAAAGAGAATATAAAATTATCTGGAATTAACATAAGTACTTGATTCTGATGCAGGAATGTCAGGCCTCACTGGGGCAGTATGAGGAGGATGAATGAGGGAAGACGATCACACCATGTCAGCCTCAGCCACCCAGGTTTCTTGGTCCATAGTGGACAGACTTTAAGAATTCACATTATCCCCTCATGCCAGTAGCAATGCCACGCTAGGCATTATTAATCCTCATCAGATAGTTCTGGTTTGCTGCTTTCTGGCCCATGGTAGGATTCTACTTCCAGGCTCCCTTGTGAGGTGGTGTCATCTGATCATCCCTGGCTGTAGTGATATGAGAAGAGGTGATATGTGACACTTCTGGACAAGAGAATTTGCTTGCTTGAAGCCAACAGGAGACCCTTACAGAGCTGACTTGCCCTCTGCCGTGGAGCTTGGCAACCTTCCAAATAACAAAATGTTCTGTCACCTGGGTCCTGGACTAGGAAATAAACTTATGTAAACAAGGAATAAACCTTTGTTGTCTTAGGCCACTAATATTTGGGGCTATTTGTTAACCACTAATATACCCTAACCTCCCTTACTGATACATACAGGAGACATAGTAAACATGTACAAATGACTCAGAATAGCCCTCAGTTTTACAAACGTAGTACTGACTGCTGAGTTATCAAACTGGAAGTTTGATTTTTCCCTCCTTTAATTTTATAAAATATTTTTACTTTCTTATTAAGGTCTTTTTCTAAACACAAATTTTGACTAACTTCCTGGAAGAAGTACCCAGTTTGGAAACAGAAAATAAGAAACAGTGCCTCTCTCATTTTTTTTCTCTTTTGGCCTCCATCCCTCCTATAGTTTGATGAGAAATTCTTCATTAAAAAAAAAATCCCCAAATAGATATTTAAATAGCATTAAAATATGTTTTATTAAAGTATTATGTGAAAATTTGTCTATTTATGGGGAAAGGTCCATAATTCCATAGCAGTCTAAATTATTCAGTTTACCACATGTCCCTCTGGAGGAAAAGAGGTCACACAGGCATAGAGTAAACTGCTATAGGCAAAGAAAGTCTTGGGAAAAATAGAACTCAACTCAGGATATGGCCATCCCACATTTGTACAGCATTTTACTACCTGAAGAGTACTGTCTTTAATACTACCTTTCTCAGATTCTTTCTTTATCTTGCCTGGGTTTCCTCATGGATGAGTAAGTCCATGCAACAACACTGCACATTTTTCAGGAGAAGTTCTTAGTTCTCCAGATTATTGGCATGGAAATTGAAGCTCAGTGAGTCTAAGTGATTAACTTGTCCGAGGTGTCACAGGCAACAAGTGACAGTGTCAAGATGCAAAATCAAGTTTTCTGAGCAAGTCCAGAGAATTCTCTCGCTCTCTCACTCTTCTCAGTATAAATAGAGATGATGGAAAGAAAAAGTCCAAAGAAACCTCAGCCTGCGGTCAGGGAGAACTTCCTCGAAGCAGCGGTCCGTGCGCACTGCCCCGTCACTGCCCTGCAGGGAGTCTGTCTCCCCACTAGTCAGCGGTCATCTTCAGCATGGAGCTTAATGTTCACTGAACGAATGAACAAATGTACTGAACGAATGAAACTTCACATGAGGAAACTTCCTGCCTAAGAGAATGCACATTTAATCCCTGAACTCGGAGTCACAGGCCCCGACCCCAGCTCAGGCTCACTTCTAGCGTTTGCGGAACTCAAAGCAACAGTAAAAACGGGAGCTCTTACTGCTATTCAAATAGTTATTTTGTTTTGAGGACATCAAGCACATTTAGAGAAGTGCTGGAGCTGGGATGGTGTTGGTCATGAGACTGATTGTTTAGCATCATCAAGTGATTGAGGCACCCACGTGTTCTTCAGTGACTCTATTTTATGTATAAAATGAGGGACCCTCTGCAGTGTGGAACCTGCACAGAGGCCCCTTTTGCCCTGGCTAGGAGCTGTGCTGCTGAAGACCAACTGCAGTGATGTTAAGAGCCATTCCAACAGGGGTTAAGCCACTTCTGTAAATTCCTTAGGAGAGATTTTTGCCAGCCACCTTTTTACTTTACCTGGTCATCATCAATAATTTATATTATAGATATTATAAGGTAAGCAAAAGAAAATAGTAATAGTATTATTTAGCACATATATTCTCAAGCATTGATACAAGCATTTTGCATATATTAACATATTTAATACTGACAGCAATCAACAAGGTGGATAGTCTTACTATTCCCCCTCTGATAAATGAGAAAATTGAATGACAAGATCCTACTGTATAGCACAAAGAACTATATTCAATATACCATGATAAGCCATAATGGAAAGTGATAAAAAAGAATGCATGTATATGTATAACTGAATCATTCTGCTGTTCAGCAGAAATTAACACAACATTATAAATCAACTATCCTTCAACTGAAAAAAGAAAAAAAGAAAGAAAGTTGAGACACATGAAAGTTAAGTAACTTGCTTCAGGTCACAGAGGTAATAAGATGGAGCTGGTGCCTAAAATGAGGAAGGCTGCCAACAGAGCTTTCACTCACAGGACATAAGTTAGTCATGATCTTTTTATTTTTATAATCTTCTCCTTCTTCAGTTTTTAATTTTGATTTGATTTTGATCACTTATAAAGTAATTTTTAAGTACATTTTGAGGCACACGTAGTGAATGTTGAAAGCGCCTGGCTCAAATCTTAGTTTTACCACTTACCAACTGCATGACCTTGGAAAATTCAGTCTGTAAAGTCGAAAGTCACAGTACAGACCTTATAGGGTTAGTTTGAGGAGTAAACGGGTTATTAATATAAGGTGCTCATAAAGGTAAATGTCAGGTAAATAACTGCTTTGTTGGTATTGTTAGGTATGGTTTATTTTCTAAGCTCTCCAATAATGATAAAAATAGTGCCTCCCTTGGAGGTTTGTTGAGAATGAGATGAGTTGAAATATGCATGGAACTTAGAACAATACCTGACACAAAGTAAATTCTGTTTGATAGTTCATCATCACCATTATTTATTATTCTTATTCTCATTACATGTGGTGTATTTTCTGAGCCTCCCAACACATAAGAAAAATCTTTTCATTTCTTTCAATTCAGTATAAATCAACTCAATATAAATCATTGGGTCACTCACTGCTTTTTTTTTTAGATTTTTTTTAATGTGGACCATTTTTAATATCTTTATTGAATTTGTTAAAATATTGCTCTGTATTATGTTTTTTGACTGCAAGGCAAAGGGGGGTCTCAGCTCCTTGACCAGAGATGGAACACACCCCCTGCACTGGAAGGTGAAGTCTCAGCCACTGAACCAGAGGGGAGGTCCTGAGTCACTGCTTTTTGTGCTTTAAACTTTTACAGGGGAGTGGAGCTCATCTCCACGTTTTATTTTTGTCTCATCCCAGCACACTGAGGCATGAAGCACACTCCCAGCAACAGCAAGGCCTATTGGGATATTTGAGACTATGTAGATGGTGAGCAGAAAGAACAAATGGGGGACAGAGAGCTAAACATGAAAAAGAAATAAAGAAGGATGATAGGAATGAGGTTTGGAGGAACTGGGAGGAATGAAACTCCAGGCAGCTATTAAGGAAGGAAGGAAGAGGAGCACAACTTCCTTTGTAATATGAGGTGAGGAAGTGCTGAGAATGCTGAGAAGTTTGCAGGTTTGCTGATGGGATGTGGGGAAATTTCTCTCTAGTGACCTCAATTTCCCCTACAAAATAGGAAGTGAAGTCATCGGCTGGTATTGAGGGTGGAGATGGTGAGGTCCGGGTTTTGAAGAAGAGAATAGAGGAAGTTTGAAGTAGTGGTTGTGGGGAAGGGGAGAGACGATGGGCAGTGTTGAGGGCCTAAATGACTTTACTTTGGCTCAACAGACACAGTGCGGCTGTTTGGTTTCCTTTTACCGCGCTCAGAAACGCTCTAAGAGCACGGCCAAGACAGCTGGGTGGGGTTTTGCAAGGCTGTTGCAATGGAAGGAAAACAGAGGCTGAAGATATTGACAAGACATAGGATGAGTGATAAACCATACAGATGAAGCAGAGACAGAGGAAGACAGAGGGAATTGGAAAGGAGGAAGCAGGCTTTCTTTGGGAATGTCAGTGAGATTAAAGAATGGATTTTCAAGGCTTTGTAACTACAGTCAGAGATTAGTAAACAGTACAGGTTTGAATAGAATATTTCAGAAATTGGCAGATCTGGATGATGATAACATCAGGGTGCTGCCCTGGAGAGGATTGGGAGGGAGTGTTGATGAGGAATGAAAGTGAAGTTCCCTAGAGATTAAAACAAAAACTGAATAACCTAAGAGTCCAGGCAACTAGATGATGTATTCATTTACTAAGACCGCCATTACAAAGGGGCTTCCCTGGTGGGTTAGAAATAAAGAATCAGCCTGACAATGCAGGAGACTCGGGTTCGATCCCTGGGTTGGGAAGATCCCCTGGAGAAGGAAATGGCAACCCACTCCAATATTATTGCCTGGGAAATCCCATGGACAGAGGAGACTGGCTGGGAACAGTCCATGGGGTCACAAAAGAGTTGGACATAATTAACTGCAACAACAAAGCACTATAGACTGGGTGGCTTAAACAACAGAAATTTATTTCCTCATAGTTTCGGAAGATAGAAATCTGAGAACAAGGTCTCAGAAGGGCTGATTTCTTCTGAGGCCTCTCTCAACTAGTATGTGACTGTTTTTCATCCTGTGCTTTCACGTAGTCTTTCTTCTGTGCACGTATGTCCTAATCTCCTCTTCTTGTAAGGACACCAGTCATATCGGATCAGGGCCCATTTCAATGATCTGTGTTTACCTTAATTGCTCTTTTAAGACCCTATCTCCAAATATAATCAGATTCTGACATACCAGAGGTTTGGACTTCAACATATGAACTTTGGGAGGACACAGTTCAGCCTATAATAGATGGGTCACCCACAAACAGGCTAAACGCATCAAAATGGTAGAACACCACAAGGTAGAAAGGAAGAAGGTGAGTGAAGTAAGAAACTAATGATTAAGGGACTGGCTAGTCAGTTCTGTTTCATAGAGGCCATATCTTCTTGCACATCATTTAGGATTGCAAACCTTGTTCCTCTTGCAGTTTTTGCAGTATTTTTTCATAGACCCATAACCCATGTTAATTTTTTTTTTTGCAGTGTTCGTGTTTGTCTTTTGCCAAATGACAAGCTATGTGGCTTGCACAAACCTATCACTTGGACATTGGTTTGATTTCCTCATTGACTATGCAGCTGGAGATGTGGCTGATGTGAAGGCTGCCTGGCCATGTACAGTGTCTGATGTTCATTTTGTGTGATGGTGCTAAACTGAGCTAGAATACTCTTATCCCATGGCTAGATTCTCTGACACACTGAACATAGAAAGGGCATAAAATAAATCCAAAACTACCACACACACATACATACATACGTGCTAGAATTACTCAGTCTTTCCCATTTTCTGCCCTTCTTCATCATAATAAAACTAATACCTACCTTCTATGGAACAAAACATTGTACCAGGCCTTGTGCTTTGACTCCTACATTCATTGTCTCATTTAATAAGCATAGCATCCCCAAATGAGGAAACTGAGTAAAAATAACTTACCCAAAGTCACCCTTCTGGTAAGTGACAAGTCTGTGTTGCCCTTAAATACTTTACTCAACTACCATGTGCTATGTATGGAGACTAGATCTTCCTAGATGCAATGACACCCCATCAATCCTATTTCTTGCCAGGATGTTCACATACTGACGTAGCAAGTGAAAATAAAGAAAAAACATATGTCTCAAAAAGCATTTCTTATGCTGTCCGTTTTCCCCCAATTGTTCTAAACCCTGTATCAATTCATCTGGGATCAGTGGAGCAAGATATAGCTTTTACCTTCTTTCAGTCTAGCTGTACTGTTCTGTTTCAGGAGGCAAAGATTAGTTAGGTCATAAATTGTTTTTTTCAATTTATTTGGCTTGTGAACACGGGTAAGTTCTTCACCGGTTTTAGCAATAGATTATCTGTCAGTTTTAGGTTTTTGCATGAGGTAATGTGAGGTTTTGTCTTTTTGTCAATACTTCCTAGACATTTTAGTGTGAGATCGAAAGAAACTGAATCTGGGCCTAATATTTGCATGTCATTTTGTCATAGAATTTATATCTCTTTTTCTAACCTTTTTTTATTAAGCTTTCTACAATCTCCAAAATCATTGAGTCATTGACAAATCAGTATTTGAAGATGCTAGGCTAATGCTGGGAGAAACATTCCTGTTAAATCATAATGAGAATCCACCTACCCGTTAATTAAGTAGGTTTTCCTCTCTATAGACATTTTGGGCTTTAGGGATTGGGGATGAAAGGATTCCGGCAGAAAGAAGAGAATAATTTCTTGCTCTGGAAATTTGCCTTTTAAACACTCACTTTATTTGACTTAGGGCTTCCCAGGTGGCGCCAGTTGTCAAGAATCTGCCTGTCAGTGCAGGGGACCAAAGAGACTGGAGTTCAATCCCTGAGTAGGGAAGCTCCCCTGGAATAGGAAATGGCAACTGACTCCAGTATTCTTGCCTGGAAAACTCCATAGACAGAAGAGCCTGGTGGGCTACAGACCATGGGGTTACAAAGAGCCAGACACAACTGAGCATGCAAGCATGCTGTTTGACTTGGGTTCAGGTTAATAAATTCATGAGACACAAAAGACTTCACCCATCTCCAAGTTTACTTTGTTTTAAGAAAGCATCAGAAAAGTAACCAGACAGCATACAAATAACGTGTAGTAGACGTCTCATGCTCCAAGGGGCAGCTCCCAAAGTTCCAGGCTCCAGACACCTAGGACAGGCACGGTCGCGGTGACAGATGAAGCTGAGTGGACACTGCCTCACCCTCTCAGTCCGAGGAAGCCATCGGTTCTGAGTGGCTTCAGCATTTATGCCTAGCTAAGCATGCAACCCCCTCAGGGGGTTGGAACTCCTACCCACTCTCTGGTACAACTGCATCTCCTCGATACAGGTCACTGACTACATGAGGAACAGTCTCAACTATGAGGTGTGGGTGCCTGATATAGTTTGTAACAGGATTCTCATTTATTTGGAATTTCTAGTAGTTTCTTGAGTTGCGTTGCAAGAAGGATTAAGACCAAGGGTCCAAACCACAGGCATCCTAAGGTAAGTGAGCAAGAACCTGATGTGAACCCTTTCCCCAAGCCTACAAGCCTAGCTGTAAAAGCAAGTTCCCATTATCCAAAAGTTCTCTTACTTTGCAGGAAGCACTTTTCATTTTTCAAAACATAATGCATCTTAAAAAAATGTTTTGTTAATTTTTAAACTGAGAAAGAGGAGAATTTCAATTCCAAAAATTCATTTTCCTTTTTTAAAATAAAGTAACATTGGCTTTCTAACCCAAAACACATTTTAGTCTAACTAGCATTCTCCCTATCAAATGAATATCCATAGCATCATAATCAGAATACAGTTTGAGGGAATCTACTGATCAGAAAACCCTATCAAAAGTCAAACACATACTTTCATTAATAACTCATTTCTGCTGTTTTGCTAATCTTATATCAAGGTAGATATTACTCATGATAGAGACACTTTTATTTCTATAGGCATGCATATGTGGGTATGGGCAAGAAACATTATATTGTTTAATCTATAAAGCACATAATAGTTTTCTTTTATAACTTCTTGTCCACAATCATCTGTTACAGCCATTTATTCTGGAAAAACTATAATAATAACATACCCTAAATTTAAAAAAAAATTCTTAGAGAAAACTTTACTATACCTTTAAAATTCTTACTATTTTGACACATTTCATTGCTAAATAAAACTTTTAATTTAAGCTAAGAAAACTAATTGGTATCAGATACTAAAAGTTCTTGTAAGTTGTTGAAAGTGTTAGTTCGGGGAATAACATTTTTATATTTTTCTTATTGATTTGCCTTTGAGACAAACTGCAACAAGAAAGCAGGTGATAAGCCTTTGTTAATGCCTCTGGGAGAAAATGCTGTAACTACAGACTACTGTTGATAAACAGATTTTGAATTAATTAGTTCTGCATAATTATGTAAGCCATCAAGTCTCTAAAAGCAAATGCAACTGGTCTTATATTGCTTTATATAGAAAGAAGAAAAGAAAAATTTTGTTGCTTTTTAACTTACCTTTTTTGGAGCATAGTTTTAATTTTTTAAAGCAATGATTAAATTTTTAAATGGCATATGTTCCAGGCATATTATATATTTACTCTTAGACTTATAAAATTAGATAAGAAAGGATTCACTTTTTATAAATTGTATAAATTGTTACCAATAGTGGTAGAACTAGGATTCAGAGCATGCTATCATTCCTGCCTCATACTTAGTGGAAGTTAAATTTTGCTACCAGAAAATGTCAATGTGAACATCTCAAGAAAAATAGCCTGCAGCAATTCCCTAGAAGTCCAATGGTTAAGACTCCACACTTTAACTGCCAAGAGTCTGGGTACAAGCCCTGGTTGGGGAGCTAAGATTTCACAAGTTTCATGGCACTGCCAAAAAAGAAAAGAAAGAAAAATAGCCTGACAATAAAATGGCAGAGATTTTTTCAGAAGAAGATGTGTATAAGAGACAGGTGTTGAGGGCCTAAATGACTTTACTTTGGCTCAACAGACACAGTGCGGCTGTTTGGTTTCCTTTTACCGCGCTCAGAAACGCTCTAAGAGCACGGCCAAGACAGCTGGGTGGGGTTTTGCAAGGCTGTTGCAATGGAAGGAAAACAGAGGCTGAAGATATTGACAAGACATAGGATGAGTGATAAACCATACAGATGAAGCAGAGACAGAGGAAGACAGAGGGAATTGGAAAGGAGGAAGCAGGCTTTCTTTGGGAATGTCAGTGAGATTAAAGAATGGATTTTCAAGGCTTTGTAACTACAGTCAGAGATTAGTAAACAGTACAGGTTTGAATAGAATATTTCAGAAATTGGCAGATCTGGATGATGATAACATCAGGGTGCTGCCCTGGAGAGGATTGGGAGGGAGTGTTGATGAGGAATGAAAGTGAAGTTCCCTAGAGATTAAAACAAAAATTGAATAACCTAAGAGTCCAGGCAACTAGATGATGTATTCATTTACTAAGACCGCCATTACAAAGGGGCTTCCCTGGTGGGTTAGAAATAAAGAATCAGCCTGACAATGCAGGAGACTCGGGTTCAATCCCTGGGTTGGGAAGATCCCCTGGAGAAGGAAATGGCAACCCACTCCAATATTATTGCCTGGGAAATCCCATGGACAGAGGAGACTGGCTGGGAACAGTCCATGGGGTCACAAAAGAGTTGGACATAATTAACTGCAACAACAAAGCACTATAGACTGGGTGGCTTAAACAACAGAAATTTATTTCCTCATAGTTTCGGAAGATAGAAATCTGAGAACAAGGTCTCAGAAGGGCTGATTTCTTCTGAGGCCTCTCTCAACTAGTATGTGACTGTTTTTCATCCTGTGCTTTCACGTAGTCTTTCTTCTGTGCACGTATGTCCTAATCTCCTCTTCTTGTAAGGACACCAGTCATATTGGATCAGGGCCCATTTCAATGATCTGTGTTTACCTTAATTGCTCTTTTAAGACCCTATCTCCAAATATAATCAGATTCTGACATACCAGAGGTTTGGACTTCAACATATGAACTTTGGGAGGACACAGTTCAGCCTATAATAGATGGGTCACCCACAAACAGGCTAAACGCATCAAAATGGTAGAACACCACAAGGTAGAAAGGAAGAAGGTGAGTGAAGTAAGAAACTAATGATTAAGGGACTGGCTAGTCAGTTCTGTTTCATAGAGGCCATATCTTCTTGCACATCATTTAGGATTGCAAACCTTGTTCCTCTTGCAGTTTTTGCAGTATTTTTTCATAGACCCATAACCCATGTTAATTTTTTTTTTTGCAGTGTTCGTGTTTGTCTTTTGCCAAATGACAAGCTATGTGGCTTGCACAAACCTATCACTTGGACATTGGTTTGATTTCCTCATTGACTATGCAGCTGGAGATGTGGCTGATGTGAAGGCTGCCTGGCCATGTACAGTGTCTGATGTTCATTTTGTGTGATGGTGCTAAACTGAGCTAGAATACTCTTATCCCATGGCTAGATTCTCTGACACACTGAACATAGAAAGGGCATAAAATAAATCCAAAACTACCACACACACATACATACATACGTGCTAGAATTACTCAGTCTTTCCCATTTTCTGCCCTTCTTCATCATAATAAAACTAATACCTACCTTCTATGGAACAAAACATTGTACCAGGCCTTGTGCTTTGACTCCTACATTCATTGTCTCATTTAATAAGCATAGCATCCCCAAATGAGGAAACTGAGTAAAAATAACTTACCCAAAGTCACCCTTCTGGTAAGTGACAAGTCTGTGTTGCCCTTAAATACTTTACTCAACTACCATGTGCTATGTATGGAGACTAGATCTTCCTAGATGCAATGACACCCCATCAATCCTATTTCTTGCCAGGATGTTCACATACTGACGTAGCAAGTGAAAATAAAGAAAAAACATATGTCTCAAAAAGCATTTCTTATGCTGTCCGTTTTCCCCCAATTGTTCTAAACCCTGTATCAATTCATCTGGGATCAGTGGAGCAAGATATAGCTTTTACCTTCTTTCAGTCTAGCTGTACTGTTCTGTTTCAGGAGGCAAAGATTAGTTAGGTCATAAATTGTTTTTTTCAATTTATTTGGCTTGTGAACACGGGTAAGTTCTTCACCGGTTTTAGCAATAGATTATCTGTCAGTTTTAGGTTTTTGCATGAGGTAATGTGAGGTTTTGTCTTTTTGTCAATACTTCCTAGACATTTTAGTGTGAGATCGAAAGAAACTGAATCTGGGCCTAATATTTGCATGTCATTTTGTCATAGAATTTATATCTCTTTTTCTAACCTTTTTTTATTAAGCTTTCTACAATCTCCAAAATCATTGAGTCATTGACAAATCAGTATTTGAAGATGCTAGGCTAATGCTGGGAGAAACATTCCTGTTAAATCATAATGAGAATCCACCTACCCGTTAATTAAGTAGGTTTTCCTCTCTATAGACATTTTGGGCTTTAGGGATTGGGGATGAAAGGATTCCGGCAGAAAGAAGAGAATAATTTCTTGCTCTGGAAATTTGCCTTTTAAACACTCACTTTATTTGACTTAGGGCTTCCCAGGTGGCGCCAGTTGTCAAGAATCTGCCTGTCAGTGCAGGGGACCAAAGAGACTGGAGTTCAATCCCTGAGTAGGGAAGCTCCCCTGGAATAGGAAATGGCAACTGACTCCAGTATTCTTGCCTGGAAAACTCCATAGACAGAAGAGCCTGGTGGGCTACAGACCATGGGGTTACAAAGAGCCAGACACAACTGAGCATGCAAGCATGCTGTTTGACTTGGGTTCAGGTTAATAAATTCATGAGACACAAAAGACTTCACCCATCTCCAAGTTTACTTTGTTTTAAGAAAGCATCAGAAAAGTAACCAGACAGCATACAAATAACGTGTAGTAGACGTCTCATGCTCCAAGGGGCAGCTCCCAAAGTTCCAGGCTCCAGACACCTAGGACAGGCACGGTCGCGGTGACAGATGAAGCTGAGTGGACACTGCCTCACCCTCTCAGTCCGAGGAAGCCATCGGTTCTGAGTGGCTTCAGCATTTATGCCTAGCTAAGCATGCAACCCCCTCAGGGGGTTGGAACTCCTACCCACTCTCTGGTACAACTGCATCTCCTCGATACAGGTCACTGACTACATGAGGAACAGTCTCAACTATGAGGTGTGGGTGCCTGATATAGTTTGTAACAGGATTCTCATTTATTTGGAATTTCTAGTAGTTTCTTGAGTTGCGTTGCAAGAAGGATTAAGACCAAGGGTCCAAACCACAGGCATCCTAAGGTAAGTGAGCAAGAACCTGATGTGAACCCTTTCCCCAAGCCTACAAGCCTAGCTGTAAAAGCAAGTTCCCATTATCCAAAAGTTCTCTTACTTTGCAGGAAGCACTTTTCATTTTTCAAAACATAATGCATCTTAAAAAAATGTTTTGTTAATTTTTAAACTGAGAAAGAGGAGAATTTCAATTCCAAAAATTCATTTTCCTTTTTTAAAATAAAGTAACATTGGCTTTCTAACCCAAAACACATTTTAGTCTAACTAGCATTCTCCCTATCAAATGAATATCCATAGCATCATAATCAGAATACAGTTTGAGGGAATCTACTGATCAGAAAACCCTATCAAAAGTCAAACACATACTTTCATTAATAACTCATTTCTGCTGTTTTGCTAATCTTATATCAAGGTAGATATTACTCATGATAGAGACACTTTTATTTCTATAGGCATGCATATGTGGGTATGGGCAAGAAACATTATATTGTTTAATCTATAAAGCACATAATAGTTTTCTTTTATAACTTCTTGTCCACAATCATCTGTTACAGCCATTTATTCTGGAAAAACTATAATAATAACATACCCTAAATTTAAAAAAAAATTCTTAGAGAAAACTTTACTATACCTTTAAAATTCTTACTATTTTGACACATTTCATTGCTAAATAAAACTTTTAATTTAAGCTAAGAAAACTAATTGGTATCAGATACTAAAAGTTCTTGTAAGTTGTTGAAAGTGTTAGTTCGGGGAATAACATTTTTATATTTTTCTTATTGATTTGCCTTTGAGACAAACTGCAACAAGAAAGCAGGTGATAAGCCTTTGTTAATGCCTCTGGGAGAAAATGCTGTAACTACAGACTACTGTTGATAAACAGATTTTGAATTAATTAGTTCTGCATAATTATGTAAGCCATCAAGTCTCTAAAAGCAAATGCAACTGGTCTTATATTGCTTTATATAGAAAGAAGAAAAGAAAAATTTTGTTGCTTTTTAACTTACCTTTTTTGGAGCATAGTTTTAATTTTTTAAAGCAATGATTAAATTTTTAAATGGCATATGTTCCAGGCATATTATATATTTACTCTTAGACTTATAAAATTAGATAAGAAAGGATTCACTTTTTATAAATTGTATAAATTGTTACCAATAGTGGTAGAACTAGGATTCAGAGCATGCTATCATTCCTGCCTCATACTTAGTGGAAGTTAAATTTTGCTACCAGAAAATGTCAATGTGAACATCTCAAGAAAAATAGCCTGCAGCAATTCCCTAGAAGTCCAATGGTTAAGACTCCACACTTTAACTGCCAAGAGTCTGGGTACAAGCCCTGGTTGGGGAGCTAAGATTTCACAAGTTTCATGGCACTGCCAAAAAAGAAAAGAAAGAAAAATAGCCTGACAATAAAATGGCAGAGATTTTTTCAGAAGATACTTTTGAGAATTTTGTCCACAGACAAAATTGCAACAAAAAATTTTTTTGAAAAATGCATTTGAAGAAAAATGCTTAAAAAGTAGTAAGCAGGGGGAAAAATTTCAAACAGCTTTATTTCTGAAAGATATAAAAGAGAGCTTGAATAAATGGAGAGATATATGGGAAAATGAAATAAGAAGATTCAATATTGTGGAGCTGTTCTGTAGATCTCCAAGTCAACATGTAGTTCTAATACAATTTAATCAAAATTCAGTTAGTTTTTTTGGACTTTTGGCCAATTTTTAAAAATATTTATTTATTTGGCCATGCCAGGTCTTAGTTACAGCACGCAGGATCTTTGATCTTTGTTGCAGCATGTGGCATCTTATTTTTTTTTTTTTAGTTGTAGCAGGCAACCTTTGAGTTGTGGGATCTAAGTCCCTGATCAGGGATCAAACCTGAGCCCCCTGCATTGGGAGCATGGAGTCTTAGACACTGGACACCAGAAAAGTTGTGTGGCCAATTTTTAAAGAAATTATCTAGAAGAAAAAAATCATGAGAGTAAGAAATATATTTAAAAGAAGATCCCTGTGGGGTAATTGCTCTATTAGAAACTAGCATATACTATAAACTAAAATAATTTTTTAAAAGTGATCCTGAAGAAAAATCAATGAAACAAAACAGATGCCCCAAAACAGATCAGTATAAATTAGAATTTACCCTAAGGATATAAACCAAGCTTTATACCCAAATTATTGGTTTTGATACTTTGTTTAAAATCTTAAGAAACCCTTGCAATAGCAAACCAAAGACAGTGATTAAACAAATGATGGCACGTACATCTAGGTGATGCACTATTATACAACTATTTAAAAACATAAATTTGGGACTTCCCTGGTGGCACAGTGGATGAGACTGCCTGCAAGTGCAGGGGACACAACAGGTTCAATCCTGGTCCAGGAAGATTCCAGATGCCTTAGAGCAACTGAGCCCATGTGCTACAAATACCAAGCCCACACTCTAGAGCTTACAGGCTCAACCACTGAAGCCCATATGCCTGGAGCTTGTGTGCTGCAACAGAGAAGCCTTTGCAGTGAGAAGCCCATGCAGCTCAACGAAAAGGAGCCCCGCTCGCTGCACCTAGAGAAAGACCTCTAAGCAACAAACACCCAGCACAGCCAAAACGTAAATAACTAAATAAAAACTTTTTAAAATCATAAAAAATGAAAATACAAATTTGTCAAATAATTGCATGAAAAGCGCTTATAAAAATATTTAGTGTATAATGTTCATGATTCAATTCTATGTAAATTCATTCATATTTTCATATATGAGTATATATAAAGAATAAACATATATTCATTTACATTTACATACTTGATTTTTAAAACTGACTAGAGGAATATATCAAAGAATAAAATTAGTTAGCTGTGTATAATAAATGTATGTTACTTTTTACTTTCTCTTTTACATTTGTTGGTATTGCCCAAATTTCCTACAATTTTTGGCATCTAGGAGATTTTATATCTACCTCTACCTCTCACTGAAAAAGGAAGAGAGTTCCAGAAAAAACATCTATTTTTGCTTTATTGACTCTGCCAAAGCCTTTGACTGTGTGGATCACAATAAACTGTGGAAAATTCTGAAAGAGATGGGAATATCAGACCACCTGACCGGCCTCTTGAGAAACCTATATGCAGGTCAGGAAGCAACAGTTAGAACTGGACATGGAACAACAGACTGGTTCCAAATAGGAAAAGGAGTACGTCAAGGCTATATATTGTCACCCTGCTTATTTAACTTCTATACAGAGTACATCATGAGAAACGCTGGGTTGGAAGAAGCACAAGTTGGAATCAAGATTGCTGGGAGAAATATCAATAACCTCAGATATGCAGATGACACCACCCTTAATGCAGAAAGTGAAGAGGAACTAAAAAGCCTCTTGATGAAAGTGAAAGAGGAGAGTGAAAAAGTTGGCTTAAAGCTCAACGTTCAGAAAACTAAGATCATGGCATCCAGTCCCATCACTTCATGGGAAATAGATGGGGAAACAGTGGAAACAGTGTCAGACTTTATTTTTTTGGGTTCCAAAACCACTGCAGATGGTGATTGCAGCCATGAAATTAAAAGACACTTACAGAGTCGGACACGACTGAAGTGACTTAGCAGCAGCAGCAGCACTCTTTGGAAGGAAAGTTATGACCAACTTAGATAGCATATAGAAAAGCAGAGACATTACTTTGCCAACAAAGGTCCGTCTAGTCAAGGCAATGGTTTTTCCAGTGGTCATGTATGGATGTGAGAGTTGGACTGTGAAGAAGGCTGAGCACTGAAGAATTGATGCTTTTGAACTGTGGTGTTGGAGAAGACTCTTGAGAGTCCTTTGGACTGCAAGGAGATCCAACCAGTCCATTCTAAAGGAGATCAGTCCTGGGTGTTCTTTGGAAGGACTGATGCTAAAGCTGAAACTCCAGTACTTTGGCCACCTCATGCGAAGAGTTGACTCATTGGAGAAGACTCTGATGCTGGGAGGGATTGGGGGCAGGAGGAGAAGGGGACGACAGAGGGTGAGATGGCTGGATGGCATCACCGACTAGATGCACATAAGTTTGGGTGAACTCCAGGAGTTGGTGATGAACAGGGAGGCCTGGCATGCTGCAGTTCATGGGGTCACAAAGAGTCAGACACAACTGAGCGACTGAGCTGAACTGAATCTCAAGAATATAGTGAGATGTTAAAATAATTTTTTAAATGCTTTTAAAATTTAATTTAATTTTTATAGTCAGGTTATGACTTATTCAACTCTGTTAATACTGACTTCAGGAACTTAAAATTTAAAGTCTGGTTTCTCTGTGCCTCAAATTTTCAAAATTCAAAGGTCATGTTTTCCTTTGGGTACTACATAAACCACCAAATACCTGACAAGAACATATAATAGGATATATGCCAGTTTATCAATAGTAATAATCATTTGCCATTAATAATAATTTGCCATTTGAGATCTGACTGTTGTACAATTATATTAAGTCCAGTGTTCCACTTCTCAATAGAACAAAGCCTACTTTTTTACACCAAGGTAATAATTATTAGTGGGATCTTTTAATCATTTCTTATGTACAAATAACAGATATCCTCAACTCGGATTTATATGAACAATGAGGAAGTTTACTGTCCCATGTAAGAAGTCTGGAGCATGGGAGGCTCCAAGTAGTATGACCAATGGCTCAGTTATGCCAAAAGAAGCTCAAATCCTTTTACTGCTCCATGCAGATACTGCTAAAGTGTCAGCTTTGTTCTCAGGCTGATTTCTTTCATGGGAACATGAAGGCTGCAGCATTTTTAATCATAAAATATCAAGAAGAGTAAAATGAAACATCTCTTTCTGTATCTCTTTGTAAGAAGCAAGGAAAACTCTCATAGAAGCTCTCTTCAAACTACTCCTCAAATCTCCTTGGCCAAAACTTGGTCATGTGGCCATTCTTGAATCAATGGCATGGAGAAAGAAATAAAAATAATTGTCATAGACAAATCAGGCATGGAGTTGCTTCCCCTGAAACACTTGGAGGATGGCTAAGTAGACACTATCTGGGTTCTGCTGTGAAAAAATGAGATAAAGAGTGGAGGCAGGAAATGGGGGTAAGAATGGGGTGTACGGCCTGAATATTGGGTAGGCTATCTTCTCTGTTCCAATTCTCCATGGTGTTAATGACATAAGAAGAGGGAAGATTCTTTTTTAGTTGAAGGTAGTTGAAGTGTCTGTTACAGACACTGTGATCAATGCTGAGGATATAATAGTGGACAGGACCTAACCTCTCTTCTCCAGGAACTTACAGTTTTAAGAGGAGATACACAAGTAAACTGTATAAATTACTACATAAAATGTTACACCATGGTGCCAGGGAAGCTCCTTGGATGAGGCACCCAATCAGCCTTGAGTCCCAAAATAAGGCAACATGCAAGCTGGGCCCTGAAAGTTGGGAATGAGCTAGTCCTGTGACAACTGAGAAGACATGTTTGAGAAGCTAGACACCATTGAGGCTACAGATGTAAGCAGACTAGAGATCAGATAAAGTCTTGAAGGCCAAGCTTACATTTGGACCTGAACCCATTAAAGGGTTATAAACAAGATATAGCATAATCTGATTTCCTTTTTAGAATATTCATTTCATCTGCAGAGGAGGAAATGGATCAGAGGTGGTCAAGCCTAGGTTTAGAGAAACCATCTAGATACTTATACAGTAATTGAGGCCAGAAATATAGAAATTAGAGGATAATTTAAATTCATGGTTTAGGTAACTAAATGGATACTTGTACACATATAGTTAAAACAATAATGGAGAAGATTATGACTTTAGTTGAGGACACTGTAATTTTGAAGTGTTTATGGGACATCTAAGGGTAAATGTGAAGTAGATGGAACCACTTGGTTGGGCTCTTATGGTTATAAATAGCATTATTAAATTGCTATTAAATATTCCCATGAAAACCTCATTGAATAATATTAGTAATTGTCAGATTATCCAGGCTTTTTTTTCTTTCCAGCTCTGACATGATTTGACTGATATGATGAGAAAAAGTCATAGCAAATGTTTTACATGCTGACAATTCAAACTAATAGATATTTTTAGATGTTGTGTAAGAAAAGAGCTCTGGGCTAAAAATGATGCTGACATTTAAAGGCTCTCTGTAAACTTCAGAAATGTGTAGCCTTAAACATCAAGGCTAGTAGTTTAGAAATAATGCTTTAGATCTAGACTTAATGCTTTTCCAACTTTATTTTCTCTCTTGGACTCAGATGTTCCCCCCCATGCGCTTTTAAGATGTTTACTCGTGTGTTGGCCCATAAGAGCCTCATTTACATTGAGTCAGAGTATTTCCGTCAGGTCTGTCTAAGGTGCTTCGTCCCTCTGGAGGTCAGAAAGTTTCTTTCCCTATTTAAGACAAATGCTCCTTTCTCTAAAAAACATGGATATACATCCTTTTTAATGTTCATCTAAACCATATTCTCAATATTTTTGTTTTGCATATTTATGTTATATAGGTTCATGGTAAAAATTTGGAAAATACAGAAAAGCATAAAGAAAGTAAAATGGAATCATAATAGTACTACCCAGAAACAACAATGGTTAACATTTCACTATCTTTATAATCTTCTTTTATCTGTATGTGTGTGTTTATATGTATATATATATGTCTAGATAATTGTTTTTTACAAATTGGGGTTATATTATACATAATATTCTGCAGATCTACTTTTTGTTTACCATTTATCATGACGTTCTTTCAATATATTTAAGTATGCTGCAAGAACATGATTTTTTTTTAATAACTAGATTATATTCCATCATATTATATGACGGAAACAGTATCTTACGAAGCAATCCTGGCTTCTGTGGACATTTAGGCAATTTCCAACCTTTTATAATATAAATAAATGCTGAGTGAACATCATAACCATGCCTTCATGACTTTCTCTAATTATTAGGAAAATTTCCAACAGCTGACTTACTGGGTCAAAAGCTGTGAAACTAGACTTAAAGCTTTTGGTTCCTATTGCCAAATGCTTAATTCCAGGAAGTCTAGACAGATCTGTGCTCTCACCACTGGTTTATTATACCATTTAGTCAGAGTAAATGACTTGTGTTTTTCCCTCTCTAATAAATTCCCTAAGAACAAATCTTTTTAATATCTTCATAATTCCCAATCAGCTTTCTTAAACTGTGAGATTGATCAGTGAGGTTCTTCTATTTATTCTGAAACTAGAGCCCCCTGGGAGGGGAAAAGAGCCATGAATTTGGGGCTAGAGAACCAGATTCTAGTCTTAGCACTTTTACAAACTTTAATTTGGCAACCTGACTACCTTATGTCTTGGTTTTCCCTGCCCAAATGAAAAGATGGTACAAGAGTCTCTGTAGTACCCTTCACTAAGTAAAACAATAACAACACAAAATCTTTACAAGTAGAGCAAGAATTTTGCAAACAGACCAATAGTCTCAGTAATAATTTTGTATAATCTGATCTAAGAATATGGCATGATGGTCTTCTCCAAGTAAATTTTTCTTTCTTTGTCAAGCTAGTCTTCTTTCTCTGTAAGCAGATTTTGAGGCTTAGACCGGGCTGAACTTAGAACTAGTAGGGTGGTCAGCCATTCAGGTGATGTGATAGGAAGAGACCCGATAATCGTCACCTCATTTCATTAATTTTACCTTTTCATCCTAATCCTTATGTGTTTAGTGAAAATAATCCTAGGAAGAAATTTGTAATCACGGTTTTCAAAAGGCTAGGTCTCTACTGGAAGTAGGAATCCTGGGTCCATTTAAATTAGCAGGTAGTGAGAGCCAATGCTATAAAAAAATAACACTAAATGTGAGAGTTGGACTGTGAAGAAGGCAGAGGGCCGAAGAATTGATGCTTTCGAACTGTGGTGTTGGAGAAGGCTCTTGAGAGTCCCTTGGACTGCAAGGAGATCCAACCAGTCCGTTCTGAAGGAGATCAGCCCTGGGATTTCTTTGGAAGGAATGATGCTAAAGCTGAAACTCTAGTACTTTGGCCACCTCATGCGAAGAGCTGACTCATTGGAAAAGACTGATGCTGGGAGGGATCGGGGGCAGGAGGAGAAGGGGATGACAGAGGATGAGATGGCTGGATGGCATTATGGACTCGATGGACGTGAGTCTGAGTGAACTCCGGGAGTTGGTGATGGACAGGAAGGCCTGGCATGCTGCAATTTATGGGGTCGCGAAGAGTTGGACACAACTGAGCGACTGAACTGAACTGAACTGAACTGAAAGTATCTTACAAATCACCACAAGACAATGTCTATAAACATTAAGAGGATTTGTTAGCACAATCAAAAAACATTAGATTCCTTTTCTATTACTTTTTTCCTCTATCACTCAGGGGCATTTGAAAGTGTTTTCTAGCCATTTTCCTTCTTGCCAGATTTTCAAAGCATTTAGCTCATCCATATTTAAATCCTAAGAGGCAATATATCTGTTGAGCACAACATTTCAGACATGTTTGGTCGACAGATCTTGAACAAGACATTATTTTTCTGGAAAAAGAAAAGCTAACATTAACAACACAACCCCACCCCCCACCGAATGATTCAATGAAGTACTAAATTATTTTACAGATAGAAGGGTACCATAACTATCTTTGGTTCCTATGAACTCTTGCTTTGCCCACTTGTTTCTTGTGATAAGCAAGCAGATATGCAATTGCCAATTGTCTGGTGACTCTAGTGAGAAACAGGATTACAGCAAGGGTTTGAGGTGAGGGGCAGGCAAGTTATCTTCATGTCAAGACTATCCAGATTGGATCCCAAAGGAAACCTGACCTTGGTTTGGTACTATACCTTTAAAATGTGTGGCTCAACTCTTAAACCTTGGTAGCTACTGAACCCAAAATACTAGTGCAAATTAACTTAGATTAAATCAATTTCTTAGAGAAAGTGAATTTCAATGTTTTTGCCTAAACAGACAAATGAAGGTGATTCTCAACTTTGGCTGCCCATTAGAATCATCTAGAGAACTTTAAAAAATCTCACATCTTGTGCTGCACCCCTAAACAAGTAAATCAATATTTCAAACAGTAGGACCCAGGCTTCAGTATGTTTTAAGGCTCCCAGGAGAGGGCAGTGGCAGCCCACTCCAATACTCTTGCCTGGAAAATCTCATGGATGGAGGAGCCTGGTGGGCTGCAGTCCATGGGGTCACTAAGAGTCCGGCACGACTGAGCAACTTCACTTTCACTTCTCACTTTCATGCATTGGAGAAGGAAATGGCAACCCACTTCAGTGTTCTTGCCTGGAGAATCCCAGGGGCCAGGGAGCCTCCTGGGCTGCCATCTATGGCGTCGCACAGAGTTGGACACGACTAAAGCGACTTAGCAGCAGCAACAGATGATGATGATAATTCCAAAATGTGCCCAAACCACCCACTAACATAAGATTTACCTCAAATAATTATGTCATGTACTTGAGTTTATTGTTCTTACTTGACCAATATAGAGCCAAAAATTATGGGAAAAATTAATGAAGAGAGTTCTCCTTGAGTCCCTAGCCCTAGTAGATCCAACCAATTTTGCCTCTTACCCTCTTCATAGGGTACCAGCTGTGGTATTTATCATATCCCAGTCTGAATCCTCAGTCTCCTGCTTGAGAGTCCTAAGGTCATCCCAGGACTTCTGACACACTTCATGACATCTTCCGTCTTTTTCTCAGCCTAGTCCCAAGCCGCTTAGCTCAGAATTGCTGAGAGTTCCCAGAGTCATCTTTCCCCTTGCAATGCTAAAGCCAGCTACAGTGGATGGATATAAATGGATGTGAATCTTCAGGGTTCTTTTAGTTCTGTGAAACGTGTAGAAAAGTCTAGTACATGGCAGCTTCAAGAGATGATTGGGGGAGAGGGCTGAATGAGGGAGACTCTCTATACCTTGCTCAGCCTTCACCTCTTTTGTGTCCACTATTCTTTGTGATATAAACAATTCACATTTCTCTCTGTCTCATATACCTTATATTAGGTGACAGAAAGAACACAGCTTCTAAGTACGAGAAGGATTCTCTTGCCAAAAGGACAAGCACCCACTCAACCTCTCTACTTAGCCATCTATGCTCTCTGCCTGGGTATACATAATATGCTGCTACCAAAAATGGTATATTTGAAATATCCTGTTAGGATTTTCACTCATACTGCACAGCTGGCCTTCCAAACTCAAAGCCAAAATTTTTAAATATTGTGGGGTGTTTTCTTAACTTAGATTGACTATATTTACACCGACACATTTAGGAAGTAGATAAATGCTGTTTGTGTGCTACAGTTTTGGTAAGCATATTGAATACAATGCTTGTCAAGCAAAATTTCCATGTGCAGTTTTAGACAACAGATTCCAAAATGTGACCATATATAACCACCCCTTTCCTACTGAGTATATAGTTAAGAATCACGAGTAGTCCTGCCTCAGACTAAATATAAAAATCTTAGCAAAAATCTGTTTTGCTTAAGGAGCAACTTTGGTTTCCACAGAGAATCACTGAACCCAGATTTGTGGTTCAAACACAACAGCCTTCTACTTGTCTGGCCTCTCATTTTTCCTAGCTTTGTTTGCAGCCTGAGATTGCTGCAATCAGGTCTTCTCATTTCATCCTATAGTTCTATACATCGTATATATTCTGAATATATATGATGTTCAGTTTGTCCAGTCCCTGTCAATTTACCTATTATAAACATGTGTTAAATTTCAGTATATCTGGGACTGCATTGTGCTTTCATGATTAGGACTCGATAAAATTACAGCTCTGTTCAGATCTCAGCAGAGGTTTGCAGGGTTTGTTTACAAGTCTGAATGCCATATGCTCCTCTAAGAAAAAAATATGCTAATTACCAAGGAAGAAATGGGATAAGAAAACACAGAATTGCTGCAGACCTACTATGTAAACAAGCAAGATGCTTTCTGTGCAATGGAAATCAATTTGACAAGACCACCTTCTTGTTCTTTCTTATTCAGCTGAATCTACACAGAAATGGATAAAGAGAGAGAAAAAGCCACTTTCTAGCAATAAGTAGATTGACATATTTCGACTTTTAAGTCCAAACTGTCTCCCATCCTTGTTTTGGTCTTGGTTAGTTTAAAGATATAATAAGATACTGAATCAAAATCTGTGTACAAGCAACCTGAACTGAATAATTACAACAGAACAAAAAAAGCAGGTTCTTTTCTTTCACTTTGTGCTTCTTGAACCTGCTACCCTTCTCCAACTTTGCATCTTCACACTAGAACTTGTTGCTGAGGGGAAATGTCAATTTTAGCCAATCATTTGTCTCCAAAATAACTACTGGTGTTTGAATTCAACTCTTCAGGGTTTGTTCTTTTCTCCAGCTGGTTTGAGATGAGAGACAATGCTTTAAGAGGATAAAAAGAATAGAAAGAAAGAAGGAAACTACATAGCTTTTCTATCTAAAAACACATGAACTAGACATTCCAACAGCTGGCGACCCACTCCAGTACTCTTGCCTGGAAACTCCCATGGACGGAGGAGCCTGGTGGGCTGCCGTCTATGGGGTCACACAGAGTCAGACACAACTGAAGCGACTTAGCAGCAGCAGTAGCACCAGATGTTCCGACACAGTGAGCTGTGCCTTAAAGCGCAGTTTTCATACCAAGGCACTTTCCTCTATGCCGTATATACACCCACGACTCTTCAAATGCAAGTGTCTATACAGAACTTCCTCCAGGAAAAAAACAAAAACGAAAACCTGAGGCAATGTGTCTAATAGCCATTTATAGTTTGGTATCTCCTAAGGTCTGGACCTATATTGGCAGTCTAAAACCAAGGCTAGCCCTCAGCACTTTTGTAAAGTAGGCAAACAGGCAATTAGATTGGTTTGTTTTGCTGGCAGACCTAAAATAAGTAAAATACAGGCAAACTTTTAGCAAATGACCCCTAAATGAGGTTAAAAACTTTTGGAAGCTAACTTTACTTCTACTCAGTTTAGCCTAATAATTACAAAAATTCCAAAAGAATGAACACATTTAGCCACACTGTTTCCCATGGGAAAGCTATAGTTTTTTCCCACACAAAGATCCCCATTTCCTTAGCTCTCAATATTTTAATATTTTATCCACCAAGGAGTCAGAATGGTGTACAGTTTTGGAGTCAAACAGATCCAAGTTCAAGTCCAATATATTTTATAACACAGACTAGTCTCGATCTCAGTTTCTGTATCTTCAAAATGGAGTTGATAATTTTGCAGGAGCATCATGAGTGTTTGGGGGATGTTTTCTCCCCACTTACTTGCCTTTGCCCAGAGGGAGGATATGACCTCTCTCTCTCTCCAGCAAGAAGATGACTATTGAGTGGAACAAATACTGTCTTCAAGTTGGCAAATCCAACAAGAGCATAAAGGGTCTCCTTCAGGGAAATTTTCAGTAGGTTCTGTGATACAGTAAGAATTAAAACACAAAAGTCAATACCTGTGGCAGAACAAGACCTGGTTTTGTATGGGAATAGGACGATGCAATAGACATGAACTTGGGCAAACTTCGGGAGATGGTGAAGGACAGGGAGGCCTGGGGCACTGCAGTCCATGGGGTTGCAGAGAGTCGGGCAACAACAGGGTGACTGAAAACCTTTATGTACTGTCATGAGGTCATCCCTCAGTGCCATCCTAAATTAACCCACAGTTGGGGGCTACTTTAATTTTTGGGGGACTTCACCCTGCCAAGACTGACGAAAACACCAAATTTCAAGCACACATCTGTTTGCTGGTTAGATAAGAAAACAAAACAAAAGTAACCTTAAGCAAGTCCAGGATATCATTCTTGACAATCCTCAAATCTGGTTGGATTTTGTAGTTGGGAGTCACTCTCCAAGAAGCTGTACATCCTGGTAGCCAATGGAGTGACTTTACAATTGTCCCAGATGAAAAAAATGTGGTAGCAAACTCCAAGAGAGTTTTTAATCACTAGACCATAAGTTCATTAAGGACAGGTGTATTTACCATTGTACACCCTGTGTATACAATGCCAAAGAATGCTCAAACTACCTCACAGTTGTACTCATCTCACATGCTAGTAAAATAATGCTCAAAAATCTCCATGCCAGTCTTCAGCAACACATGAAGCGTGAACTTCCAGATGTTCAAGCTGGTTTTAGGAAAGGCAGAGGAACCAGAGATCAAATTGCCAACATCTGCTAGATCATCGAAAAAACAAGAGACTTTCAGAAAAACATCTATTTCTGCTTTATTGACTATGCCAAAGTCTTTGACTGTGTGGATCACAATAAACTGTGGAAAATTCTGAAAGAGATGGGAATACCAGACCACCTGACCTGCCTCTTGAGAAATCTGTATGCAGGTCAGGAAGCAACAGTTAGAACTGGACATAGAACAACAGACTGGTTCCAAATAGGAAAAGGAGTACGTCAAGGTTGTATATTGTCACCCTGCTAACTTAACTTCTATGCAGAATACATCATGAGAAACGCTGGGCTGGGAAAAACACAAGCTGGAATGAAGATTGCATGGAGAAATATCAATAACCTCAGATATGCAGACGACACCACCCTTATGGCAGAAGGTGAAGAGGAACTTGATTTAAAAAAGTTCTTGATCAAAAGCCTCTTGATGAAAGTGAAAGAAGAGAGTGAAAAAGTTGGCTTAAAGCTCAACATTCAGAAAATAAAGATCATGGCATCTGGTCTCATCACTTCATGGGAAATAGATGGGGAAACAGTGGAAACAATGGCAGGTTTTATTTTGGGGGGCTCCAAAATCACTGCAGATGGTGACTGCAGCCATGAAATTAAAAGACGCTTACTCCGTGGGAGGAAAGCTATGACCAACCTAGATAGCATATTAAAAAGCAGAGACATTACTTTGCCAACAAAGGTTNAGAACAACAGACTGGTTCCAAATAGGAAAAGGAGTACGTCAAGGCTGTATATTGTCACCCTGCTTATTTAACTTCTATGCAGAGTACATCATGAGAAACGCTGGACTGGAAGAAACACAAGCTGGAATCAAGATTGCCAGGAGAAATATCAATAACCTCAGATATGCTGATGACACCACCCTAATGGCTGAGCACCGAAGAATTGATGCTTTTGAACTGTGCTATTGGAGAAGACTCTTGAGAGTACCTTGGACTGCAAGGAGATCCAACCAGTCCATTCTGAAGGAGATCAACCCTGGGATTTCTTTGGAAGGAATGATGCTTAAGTTGAAACTCCAGTACTTTGGCCACCTCATGAGAAGAGTTGACTCATTGGAAAAGAATCTGACGCTGGGAGGGATTGGGGGCAGGAGCAGAAGGGGACGATCGAGGATGAGATGGCTGGATGGCATCACAGACTCGATGGACATGAGTCTGAGTGAACTCCGGGAGTTGGTGATGGACAGGGAAGCCTGGCGAGCTGCGATTCATGGGGTCACAAAGAGTCGGACATGACTAAGCGACTGAACTGAACTGAACTGAGGGCAGGTAAGAGGAACTACCTGATATCAGATGTTAAGAAAGGCTTGTCTGAGGAGATTAATTTGAGCTGAGACCTAAAGAATACAGAGGAGTCAGCGCTGGGCAGACCTGAAGGCAGAGTTTCCAGTAAAATAGGAGAAAGACTAGTGCAATGCAGATACAAGCCAGGTGTATTCAAGGACTCAGAAAAGGCCTGTGTGACTGGAGCATGGGGAGTGAGGAGGGCCAGAGCCTCGAGAGAAGCTCCCAACTTGGAGCAAGGCAGGGCCCAGGATCATCTCCTAAGGGCATGCTCCCACCCAGCATCTATCCTGCTTCCCACATTGTGTTGGGCTCTGAGGACAGAAAGACATCTCTGACACATTCCGGGTTTCTGAGGAGCTCTTGGCTTAGTGACAGGTAAGAGAACAAACAATCTAAAGAAAAGTAGAACTTTGATAGCACTTTGCACTATCAGAGTTCAGATGACGGAGAGAAAAACCATTTAGGAAGGGAACGATCTCCAGGAAGCTGCTCAGGGACGGTGACATTTGAACTGGTTCTTGAAGAATAAGTAGAAGAGTGAAAGTTGGAGAAGGGGACAAGGGCATTCCCAAGTCAGGAATTATATTTGCAAGGTGAGAGAAGCAGCAGTGATGACCTGAAAGTCCAACTGAAGCCAGGGCTATAGGAGGAGGGGAGCGGTGGGGGCTGTGCTCGATTTTAAGAGCTTGGATCATGATGCTAGAGAGCCCAGGGTTCATTCAGAAGGAACAGGACACGACTGCTCTGATTTTAGCAGAAACCTGTGGCAGCAGCTGTAAAGCGTGAATTGGATGAGCAATCAGCTGGGGGCAAGAAGATCAACTTTGGCAGCTGTTGCAACAGTCCAGGCAAAAATGTAGGGGGAGAAGTGGAATTATGGTTTCAGTTGGAACCATAGCTGGAAGAGAAAGGCAGCTCTCTGACTTACAGGCAGAAGAAGAAAGAGAACAAGGGCAGGCTGTGAGAGTCAGTACAGCACAAATCCACGTGCTTGAGTCTGACCTGAATATGGCTTTTGCTGTGTCTTCTTAATTCCTCAATTTTATTGGTTCCTTTATTAAAGCTCATACTTTGTGCTGAAGGATTTAGTACTCTCTTTCTCTTTCCCCTTACACCTTCCAAGAGGATTATCTATTAATCCAAATGCTGACATTCATTTCCATTACAAAAATAGCCCTACTCTATAACTGGATCCTCACTGCAACTAGATGAGCATTTAAAATACAGCCTGAGAAGAAAATGATTCTCAGCACTCTCCAGGTTCCATGTTTATTACATGAGTCTTTATACTATGTTTTATGTTAATGGAATTTAGTGTCAAAAGTAATGGACATCAAACTGAGGTGAAAAAATAAACACCACAGATACACAGCATCTCATCTTATTTGTTCTTTCATCCAGAGAGTACAAAGCAGAAAGCAACAGTGCTAGGTGCTTCTTAAACACATAAGGATCAATTTGGGGGAGCTTAAGTTCTGGCAGGGGATACCTAATACATAAATAATTTTAGGAGACTAGACATGATATGTCAGAGAAGGCAATGGCACCCCATTGCTGGAAAATGGCATCCCTTGCTGGAAAATCCCATGGACGGAGGAGCCTGGTGGTCTGCATTCCATGGGGTCGTGAAGAGTCAGACACAACTGAACGACTTCACTTTGACTTTTCACTTTCATGCATTGAAGAAGGAAATGGCAATCCACGCCAGTGTTCTTGCCTGGAGAATCCCAGGGATGGGGGAGCCTGGTGGGCTGCCGTCTATGGGGTTGCACAGAGCCGGACACGACTGAAGCGACTTAGCAGCAGCAGCAGCAGACATCATATGTGATATAAGAAAAATAATAGAATATTGTGGTAGTTAAGGAGTGGTAGCTTCTGGTTTGTATAATCATGGTGACTTATTAAAGTTAGGGATATCTGACCTGAGGCTCAGTTCAAAAGATATTTCAGGTGGGAGAGATTTCATAAAGATGGGGTGGTTGGGGGGATGTGGGGTGCCAAGCGAGTGTTCAGTTTGTCTGGACCACAAATTGTGTAAGGAATCAGATGGAGCTGAGGCTGGAGGGAGCTGAGGTCTGAACGTCCTGATGAGAAGTGGATAGTGTACGGCAGATTGAAGGGATGCTTTGAACAGGAACTAGAATGATCTGAGAGCGAGTTTTAAGGCAACTAATCTTGGCAGTGGTAGATAAGATGGATTAGATGGAAGAGAGATTGGAAACCGTTTAGGAGGTTATTGAAATAGTCTAGGGCAGCAGTAATGAGAGTCTGAAATGAAAGTAGACGCCATGGAACAGAAAATGAAAGAGTGGATTCAAGGAGTCTTAGCAAAGGACTCGCAAGTCACTCAGTTTTTCCAGAAGCAAGAGAATGTGAAGCAGGGTATTTTGCTGTTGCTGCTGTTCACTGCTAAATCACATTTACTACTTTTGAAGAAAGATAAAATTTTCATTACATGACTTAAAAATGTAACAGCATCCCAACAGTACTGAATTGTTTTCTGGGTGCTTTTAAATTTATAAATTCTGCTAATTATGTTATTTAAAAAAGATTTTATGAGTTTTTAAATGTGTGCATGTGCACCCAGTCATGTCTGATTCTTTGGGCTCCATAGACTTCAGCCTTCCAGGCTCCTTTGCCCATGGAATTTTCTGGGCAAGAATACTGGAGTGAGTTGCCACTGCCCTCTCCAAGGGATGTTCCTGACCCAGGAATTAAAGCTTTGTCTCTTACACCTCGTACTTTAGCAGGTGGATTCTTTACCAAAGAGTATTGAAGAAGTCATACATACACAAGGTAAATTTCCAAACCAAATACAGTGGCCTATGAAGTGAAAAGCCCTCTCTCACCTAATAGCTTCTGTCCTTGAGGCAACCACTGCTATCATTTTCTAAGATATTCATAATATTCTGCTCATTTAAAAGCTTAAATACATACTTACGAGGAGATGGTCTAAGATGGTTATGGAGCAAAATCCTGAACTCTTCTTCCACAGACACCAAATCTACTGCTATGTATGGAACAATGACTGCTAGAAAAGAATTAATAAGCAGCTGACCAACAGGAGGGACCGCAAAAAGTCAAAGGGTCTCATGGAGACAGGTAGGAGAGGCAGAGGATCAGTCTCATCAAAAATCCCATACCGTGGTGCAAAGACCTCCAGTAGGGAGGGATTTCTAGTCCAGAGCTACTCACCCAACCCTAGGGACCTGCACTGCAGAGATGAGATCCCCAAATATATGGCTTTGGAAACCTAAGGGGCTTATGTCCAGAGGACCCAGGGGCTGAGGAGACTTGAGACACTCCTTTTAAATGACACGGTCTCGCTTGTTCCAGGGTTCAACACAAAGGGAGCAGTTAAAGTGGCATGGATGAGTGCTGTGTTTGCTCTCTCCCTGTACCTTGCTTGCACAGGCTCAGCCCTGCTGAAGTCTTGGGTGTGCCCATTCCCAGTGCTCGTCCTCAATCTTTCTAAAGGCAGGGGTGTGCCCTTCCCCCAGTGCTCCCCAAAGCCGGGGAGTGACCACAGTCCATGCAGGGATGCCCCTTAATTGCCTGGCCCTTGTGGCCAGAGGGGTTTGCATTTCTGTCCCCCTCCAAACTGTAACAATCAGAGAGACAGTTCTGTGAGGCTCCTACCCCCAGGGCACTGCATAGACAGTAAATTAAAACCACCCCAGTCTGCCTGTGAAAAAGACTCACTGCCTTGTCCTGGAGCTTCAACCTGAGGGACCGGCTGCAGGTGTGTTTCCATGTACAGGCTACAGAGGTGCTCGCAGGGAATGTAGGCAGGAAGACCGCCTCCTTCAGCCCTCCCTGGGCCTCGCCACAGCTTGCTGAAGCCCTGATTTTTGCAGACTCACCTAGGGACACACTGAGATCTGGTCTGGAGGTCAGCAGTGTTTGCGGGCACAGTAACTGTGGGCCCGCACGGCTGCATGGACTTGCGTATCTTAATAGCTACAGCCTGGGGCTTCCCTGGTGGCTCAGTGGTGAAGAGTCCACCTGCCAGTGCAGGAGACAGGAGTTTGGTCCCTGATCCTGGAAGATCCCACATGCCATGGAGTAACAAAGCCCGTGAACCACAACTGCTGAGCCTGTGCTCCAGAGCTCGGCGACCACAGCTGCTGAAGCCTGTGCAGCCTAGAGCCCATGCCCTGCAACAAGAGAAGGCACTGCAGCGAGAAGCCCACGCACCACCACTAGAGACTAGCCCCCGCTCCCTGCAGCCAGAGAAAAGCCCGCATGCAGCAATAAAGGCCCAGCACAGACACAATTAAACAAATCAATAGAATTATTTCTTAAAAAAGAACCACTCTACAATAAACCATTTTTGTCATTCTTCCTTTTATTAAATCCAGCTGTTTATGTCTCCCTCCTCACAAGTCTGTGTGTTTCTTCAGAGCAGGTATAACACTGTAATCATTTCTTCATTTTTATGACCTAGTACTTTGCTCACCCTCTCTGCCTTACTGCTGCTGCTGCTGCTAAGTCACTTCAGTTGTGTCCGACTCTGTGTGACCCCATAGATGGCAGCCCACCAGACTCCCCTGTCCCTGGGATTCTCCAGGCAAGAACACTGGAGTGGGTTGCCATTTCCTTCTCCAATGCAGGAAAGTGAAAAGTGAAAGTGAAGTCGCTCAGTCGTGTCCGACCCTCAGCAACCCCATGGACTGCAGCCTTCCAGGCTCCTCCATCCATGGGATTTTCCAGGCAGGAGTACTGGAGTGGGGTGCCATTGCCTTCTCCCTCTGCCTTACTAAGAGTTGTTAAATGAAAGGAATAGACGTGGCACTGAATATAATTAATTTGTATAACTTAAACACCATGAAATTTTCATTAAAGCAGAAAGTAATAACCAAATACATGTTTATAATTTTCCTAGGTACTTGTGAGGATTATTAAGTGTCATAAACATTTTAATCAGCAAGGTTTTCATGTTATTTGGCGAAAAGAAGTATACACGTGAAAAGGACACCAACCACATAAGACAGAGCATATGGTGCCCCCAAAACGATGCAGGGAATAAATGCTATTGAATTTAGAAGAATGGAGAGGCAACTTTTATAGTTGTGTCACTAGAAGGTTTCTGAATGAATGAGTTATAAGGTAATGTGTATATTTGTGAGAGAGAGAGAGAGGGAAAGAGAAAGAGAATGAAGAATGTATTAGCTGGGGTGGCTGGTATGCCAGGATTTCCAAGACTCTGGCAAAACTAGAAATTTAAGAATCAAGGAATTCTCACTGAAAGCTTGAGAAGTTAACCTTACATCAGTTATCCTGAAAATCTGAATTGGGTAGTGCTTGAGGCCAATCTTGGATTTCTTACTGATATTTTAAGGAGTTAAATGATCCAAGAAATCTAGTAGACAAGGTGGTCCCAGATAAACCTATTTTCTCCTTCTCTCCCTTGTTTTATCCTCTAGCAGATGTTTTTGTGTGCCCAATCACTTCAGTCATGTCCGACTCTTTGTGACCCTATGCACTGCAGCTCACCAGGCTCCTCTGTCCATGGGGTTCTTCAGGCAGGAATACTGAAGTGGGTTGCTATGCCCTCCTCCAGGGGATTGTCCCAATCCAGAGATTGAACCCGCATCTCCTACATCTCCTGCAATGCACCAGGGAAGCCCTAGCAGATGTCTACTGTGTACCAATTATGTGTCAGCCCTGGGTCAAGTACTGGGAATGCCTCTGCGAGCAGGAAGGATGCTGAGACAAATTCAGTGTTGATGGAGGCTTGTTCAAAGAGCAGAGACTTTCCACTATAGACTATATGAACTCTGTACATTTATGCTGTGCTGTCCCTGACAGTAAAGGCAAATATTACCTTATAAACCTTCCAGATATGTGAAAAAATTTAAGCCACACTGATCACAATAGTTGATTTGTCACTACAATGATACTCCCTCAGGACTGAAAAGCAGCAAATATTCTGTGTGTGTGAGATAACTGCCTAGATGTTTGGGTGAGACAGTGAGGAATCTCTAATCAAATTGAAAATAGAGCCACGGTAAGAAAGCAAAACATATTTATCCAGTTGGAATTTGGCCAGTATAGCAGACAAATTCTCTGAATTCCTAAGGAAAGGAGCATAAGAACTTTAAATTATCCTATGCTTGAGCCATGAATATATTTCTGACTCAAGTACAATGTACCCATTACCTTCTGAATCTCCACTAGTCCTATCTTCTTGACAACGCTACTCAAAAGTTCAGAGCTCTAGAAGGCTGGAAGTGAGCCATGAGGACCTTTCCTCAGGGAACATTCACTTCTCTCGTGAGGACAGGAACATTTATATAGTAGACATGTAGAAAAGTTCTATTAGTGTTTGGGATGTAAGTTGTCTAAATGACGGGTAGAAGTTGTGGTATCGAATACATCAGTGTCATCTCATTGCTAGAAGCTGAATGCTGTTTAGAAAAAAATCTTCCCAAGCCAAAACCTGGGAGGATAAAGCCTTTTTTCATTGTAGACCCCTTGAGAAATTCTTGAAAGCTATGCACCTGCTATCTCTGCCCTGTCTCTCTCTCTTGGACACACACACCTACACACACATGCACCCCTATATGCAATTTCAGGGGTGGAGGCATCCATTTTTCTAAATTCAGTCTATGAGCCTCCACACTCCAGGTTGAGAAGCTATTATTCAGTCAGCTTGATTTTTCTATAGGTTGCTGCTTCAGGAGAGAAAAATCTAAATTTTTTCGTATAAACACATGAAAGGCTAAGGAATTTTTTTTTTTTTATCACCTCTACTCTCTCTATAGTTGGAGACTTTGATTCAATAAATTGCATATAAAGAAGCCCTACACATTCAGTATCTTTTTTCTTGATATATATCTGTCTTTATCTCATTAGAAAAAGGATTATTTCCCATGTTCTATAGAAATAATGGAAAATAATTATCTAATCTAACTAAGACTTATACTCACAAGTGTCTTAGAATTGGCTGCTTTAAAGTATTTCCAAAAGAATTGCACATTTCTAAGTAACTTTATGTAACATTAACTTTAAGTAACATTCAGAAGTAACTTAACATTACTATTACTAATATGTTAATATTTTTGTCCTGATCAAATTAAGAAATCAAATAATTTAACTGGTTGTTTTCCTGTGGGATATTTAAAATAAATTACTCAACAGCTAATATGCCAAGTATATTTGAAGCTATTTCTTCAAAACCACTGTTTTTTATTGAAGACTTAGGACAACATTTAGGAGAAGGCAATGGCACCCCACTCCAGTACTCTTGCCTGGAAAATCCCATGGACGGAGGAGCCTGGTGGGCTGCAGTCCAAGGGGTCATGAAGAGTTGGACACAACTGAGCGACTTCACTTTCACTTTTCACTTTCCTGCATTGGAGAAGGAAATGGAAACCCACTCCAGTATTCTTGCCTGGAGAATCTCAGGGATGGCAGAGCCTGGTGGGTCGCTGTCTATGGGGTCGCACAGAGTCGGACACGACTGAAGTGACTTAGCAGCAGCAGCAGCAGCAGGACAATATTTACATTATCTCACAGGTGTTCTTTTTAAAACATCTAGTTCTCACAGCAGGTATTCAGTTATCCTTTCTTCCTTCTTTCCTATATGATTTATTATAACCAGATATATTGAGATATTCAATCAACACATCTATTGATTATCTACAAGGCATTTTGTCAGATGTTATAAGATGTATAAGATAGGTCTTCTGGAGAATATAATCTACTGTCAAAGATAAGACATGAATCAATAACATAAATTTAATGTTATGACTGTATTTATAATTTTCTTATAGAAGTTAAATATATTTGATATATTTATCTGGCAATTGATAAATATATTTTACCTCAGAACTCTATAATAAACAGAAGCTTCACCATCATCATTATAAAAAAGCTTTTTGGAATATATATTTTTTTAATTGATGTTTATTTCCTACCAGACAAGGCTGTCAGATTTGCATTTTTGATGAAAACTTCAGTTACTCCAAGAGCCTTCAAAGCATCTTTTAAATCAATTTCCTGTTCCACTGTGAACCTGGAGAACATAAAGGGGAAGGAAGAAGTATTTAGTTACAGCATATTGTTACCTGGGACAAGAATAAAATATTAGATATGTTGATTTTTTAAAAGTCTGTTTTATAGAGGATAAATTATGCTAAACCTGGCTTTTGACTGCATGTAGCATCTGATTATTATTGTAAAAAGAGGGAGTATTAAAAAGAATAACAGAATAGTATTACATTGATAAATAGGAAGCCATGTTGGTTTTAATATGGAATCTCTTCCAAATCAATGCATTGTATCACCAATATTTCCAGTGAAAAATACGGACCAGCCATGACTGTATTAATAAACAACCACAGTTTTAAAAAGCAAAGGCTTTTTATTAACTTTTTATAAAACATGAAAACAGCTGGTTAGTACTAACTATTTCCTTTTTAAAATATGTTGCCTTCTAATCAAAACAGATCATAAATACAAGTTTTTAGGCAATGGGCTGTGTCCTTAAAAAGCTAAGTCTGTAACAGTCACTAAATGTTATACTAGCATCATTTCTGATTTTATGGTTTTAAGAAGAATGACAAGAGAATGGTTGCTATAAACAAGAGGAATGATCAGGAGAAAACCAACAGACGAGTAAATGTATAGCAAACATATTAAACTAAGTACTAAATGTTGTCTATATCCAACAGTTTAACTTGCACTTAAACATTGTTTACTTTGATACCACAAAAAGCAGATAGTGACTGTGAAAATAAAAAGCGGGATGAGCAGAAAAATATACTGCAGAATATAGTCAATGACTTGAGTGAAATTTTAAAGTGTTTTCTGTGTATGCTTTGTCATTTATTTATTTGTTCGTTTATTTATTGGTCACAGATGGAGATAACTATACAATAGAAACTTTTCCAACAGTATGCTGCTAAGTCGCTTCAGTCATGTCTGACTCTGCCGTCCCTGGGATTCTCCAGGCAAGAGTACTGGAGTGGGTTGCCATTTCCTTCTCCAATGCATGAAAGTGAAAAGTGAAAGTGAAGTCGCTCAGCTGTGTCTGACTCTTCACGACCTATCAGGCGTCTCCGTCTATGGGATTCCAACAGTATAAAATAGATCAATAAAAACAGATGCATTTAAATATCACTACAGCCCTTTGAGGTAGGTATTATTAGAGGAAACTGAGGGGCAGAGAAATGAAATAAGCTGATTAAGTTGTGATGGTGGTGGTTTAGTTACTAAGTCGTATCTGGTTCTCTGAGACCCCATGGAATGTAGACCACCCAGCTCCTCTGTCCATGGAATTTCCCAGGCAAGAAATATCAGGCGTCTCCGTCTATGGGATTCCAACAGTATAAAATAGATCAATAAAAACAGATGCATTTAAATATCACTACAGCCCTTTGAGGTAGGTATTATTAGAGGAAACTGAGGGGCAGAGAAATGAAATAAGCTGATTAAGTTGTGATGGTGGTGGTTTAGTTACTAAGTCGTATCTGGTTCTCTGAGACCCCATGGAATGTAGACCACCCAGCTCCTCTGTCCATGGAATTTCCCAGGCAAGAATACTGGTGTGGGTTGCCATTTCCTTCTCCAGGGGATCTTCCTGATCCAGGGATCAAACCAAGGTCTCCTGCATTGCAGATTCTGTACCGCTGAGCCACCAAGGGAGCTCCACCTTGGATCATGGCTAATAAGTGGCAGAGCTGAGATATGATCCAGGTAGTATGTATACCCTGATCCGCCTAAAATAGGGACATGAAGGAAGATGTCAGTAAGAAATCCTTTTTACTAATTAAAACCAGCTTCGTTTGTTTCACACTTCTGAGCTGTTCAGATGAAGATAATATTTGATAGAGATTGATTTTGGGCAAGTTCTCTAATGTCTGAGCCTCGATTTTGGGATGCAGAAAATGGCAATAATATTGCCTACGTCACAGTATCATTGAGGAGATTAAATAAGGTTTCCAAATGTCTTAGGACAGCGCTATCACATAGGAGGCATGAAATAAAGGGCAGATACTGTTAACAGTACTTACTATATTGCAACTACGTGTAACATGTACACTGAGTGTTTACCAAGTCCCAGTGCAGTGCAGTGCTAAGTCGCTTTAGTCATTTCCGATTTTTTGTGACCCTATGGACTATGTAGCTCACCAGGCTCTTCTCTCTGTGGGGTTTTCCAGGCAAGAATACTGGAGTGGGTTTTCATTTCCTTCTCCAGGGTATCTTCCCTACTTAGGGATCAAACCCACGTCTCTTACATCTCCTGCACTGGCAGGAGAGTTTTTACCATTAGCGCTGGTGCCACCATGTCCTGGGCGCTGTGGAAATTCCTTTATGCTTAGATCTCATCTAATCATCCCTGTGATAATCTCACACAGTCCTATGAGATAGGTATTATTATCGCTGTTCCACAGAAGAATAAACTGAAGTTCAACACAACTAAGCAACTTGCCCTAATCACACAGCTAGTAGGTGGCAGAATAAAGATGAGCTGAGATCTTCCTGACTGAAAAGTTCCCCCACCACTAATCACCATAATTCCAACAATGGCTTCTTTAAAAACAGACAAACAAGCTACGGGAAGATTTTACATTTCACCCACTGATTTTAAAAATAAAAAGCCACAACACTGCTTTTTTTTTAAACCACAAGGCATGGCTGTTTTTGTGAAGGCATTTGATGTAATCTTGTATTTGCAACTTTCTATCATATCTGAATAAATTAAAGAGGTATGTGGAGGGCAGAAACACTGGAGATTATATGAAGCAAGTGTCAGAAAAGAACAAATATATATTACATATAAGGACATTTGTAAAAACAAATATGTGTAAGAATCAATCAAACCCTTTGTAGAAAAATCTAATAAAAGCATTCATGTTAAAGAACAAAATCAGATGGCTTATGCACTGGTTTTCTTTTAAGGCATGGAACTGAAGTGCTTTATTAGTAGACAAGCATTTTAAAGTAGCAGGATGGTTTCTCATTACAAAATAGAGAACCACTTATCCTTTGATTTCCAGCACTCTGATCACAAATGAAAAATCTGAGACTACAAAGGTCAGAGTGGAAAGATACTACAGCCAGTCCATCTGCATTCCAAGTAGAGATTTAATTCTGATGTTAGAAAAATCTTTTTATACCTAAACTGTATCAGTAAAAACAGATAGGTAAAAATATATAATGAAGATGGCAATTTCATTAGAATCAGGTTTTAAAAATCCTACTTAGAGATAGATTAACAAAAGAGAAATACTAGGACTTAGAAATAAACAATAGTAATAACAGATAATAATTACATTATCATTACTTTAGGGCAGGCATTATTCCACAGTGCTTTTAAAGTATTTTACATATATTATGCATATATAAATAATATATATTTTATATAGTAGCCAAATTATATTTTCTAACATGGATAAATTGGAAGAATATTTGGCAATCTCATTTAAATCTTAGAGATGTATGTATGACTATGTATAAACTTCGTGGTATTTCACTGGATTTGTTAATATCACATAGAGATAGAAATCTTACCCTCTTCTGAACAGATTCTTGTATTTTGGATAAAAATGTAATTTCAATTCAGCATCTGATTCCTGTAGGATTTATTGTTCAGGGGAAAAAAAATAACAATACAAAAGTAATTGCCTCTTCCACTCTCCCCCAACCCTCAAATACCCTATGCCTCTTAAGGAAAGCATTTTAAGTCAATTTGTATAAAATCTGATATAACAGAAAGTAAATACCTGTCAGATAGGACCAGAATGTGGGCAAATTCAGAAATACTAAGTTCAATTCTTAGAGTAATGTCTCCATGTGAAAAAACAAACAAACAAACAAGCTATATAAGCCCTTTAACTTGGCAGTAAAGCTGTAATACAACTATTAGAAAATTTTTACCTTTGCTAAAATTAAAGTCACATAAATCATTACCCTAATCATTACCCTCAATGAACATTTGCTGGGTCCTAAAGCTATAAAATGGAGGGGTGGATGGTTCCCATTGATTATTACTGACACACTGGCATTTGAAGAGTCAATCTCTTAAAAAAGGAAACCCAATTTATCTTGTGTAGCTATTTAGCCTCCCACTCTATGCATCAACCATGCAGAAGGAGAATTGGTAGTACTTCTGGCAAAATGGATACATGGTAATTAACTGTGCCTAGTTTAGTAACAGGCATTAATATGAGCAAGCAAGCAAGCTAAACTATTTCATAATTGAAGAGTATCTCTTAGAAAATGAAAATTTAATTTTCTTCTGCTGCCGCATTCAGTTTCTCAGTGGACAGGACCTGGAGGCCACATTTTCTACTGAATATGGTTGAATTATAATATATGATACTGATTAAGCATTCATTTAGAATTCTTTTAAAATACCAAATAACTTTGCATCTTCATAGAATTAAATATTTGAGGAAATGCTACAGTTAATTCATAGAATTTAGTAAAAGATGCATTAATTCTGTACTGAGTTTCTGATATCATCAAAAAGAATTCCTTAGAAAATACAAGAGAAAATACAAAATTAATGATAAAAGGTCAGTAGATAAGAGTTTAAATCAAATTTAGTTATGTAAAGATTAAAAGTAAATGGTTCCTTTAGAGTTAAGATACATTGTTCATATATTAAATTGTTGTTATTGTTCAGTTGTGTCCTATACTTTTGCAACCCCATGGACTATAGCCTGCCAAGTTCCTCTGTCTATGGGATTTCCCAGAAAACAGTTCTGGAGTGGGTTGCCATTTCCTTCTCCAGGGGATCTTCACAACCCAGTTAATGAATCCACATCTTCTGCATTGGCAGGCAGATTCTTTACCAATGAACCATCAGGGAAGCACTCATGTACTAAATAATAGACATAAATGATCACCTATTATAAAAAACCTTGGTTTTGTTTGTTAGATATTCATTGGCTATCTCTCCTTGAGAACAGAAATCTTTCTACATAAATGTATTATCATGGGAAGTTATACAAGTACCTTAGCCAGAAAGAAAAAAAATTGGGGTTATGATTACCTTAACTTTCATATGTAGACTAAGAAATATATGGCTATATATTATGAATATACAACTTTAAAATAAAGTGCATATATAATTCTAGCTAAAAATGTATATAGTTTCAAAAAATCTTTCATTAACATAAACATCAGCTAAAGTTTTGGAAAAATAAGTATTTATATAAGATGTAACTTTCAAATGATAATTCCTAATGTTATTAAAGGAATAAATATGAATTAGTTAATGAGTTTTAGTATTCTTGCTGGGAGAATCCCATAGACAGAGGAATCTGATGGGGTCAGGGGCGTTGCAAAGCGTTGGACATGACTGAAGCTACTTAGCATGCATGCGTGCACAATTAACTTTAGTAATACAATTTTAATACTAATATCTTATTTATCATCCTTCAGTATTCATATTAATCATGTTTTTAAAATTTTCTTAGTATGGAATGAATATTNTGATGGGGTCAGGGGCGTTGCAAAGCGTTGGACATGACTGAAGCTACTTAGCATGCATGCGTGCACAATTAACTTTAGTAATACAATTTTAATACTAATATCTTATTTATCATCCTTCAGTATTCATATTAATCATGTTTTTAAAATTTTCTTAGTATGGAATGAATATTGGAACTGTACTCCACATACACACATGTGCATACTTACTGGCTGTTTATCTGTGTCTTATTTTCTAGCCTCGAATTTACACATTATGTTTATAAATTTGTTGTTTGTATCTACTGGTCTAGCTCCCCTATTAGGTTTTAAGGTATTCAGGGCAAAATAATATCTTCAGTTGGATTTGATTTTTGCAAACACTTATTGTGTTTCTAGGATGGGAGAGAGAACTGACTTTAAAAGAATTTACAGAAAAAAAAAAAGCAAGACCTATAAAAATTTTAATTCTGCTATGGGATGGTAATTTGAGACTTCCCAGGTGGCACTAGTGGTAAAGAAACCACCTGCCAATGCAAGAGACAGTAAGAGATGTGGGTTCAATCCTTGGGTCAGGACGACCCCCTGGAGGAGGGCATGGCAACCGACTCCAGTATTCTGCTTAGACAATCCCATGGACAGAGGAGCCTGCTGTTCTACAGTCCATAGGGTCACAAAGAGCTGGACATGACTGAAGTGACTTAGCAAACATGCACAGTAACATAAATGCATTGTCATAACAGCGAGGTGAATGCATGAGGCAAAGTGAGGGTCATCTGCTCCATCACCTGGTTCTAGAAGAACTGGTGCCAGAGTTGTAACCTGAAGGCCAAGAAAACAATACCTGGCAAAGACTCCAAGAGGGCATTTTAGGTTAATGCAAAAATGTACATAGAGACCTAGAGGCATAAAAGGGCAGGTGACTGTGGAATAAGTACAAGCACACGGACAGCACCTACTACAAAGGATGTGATACGGTGAGTGGTCAGAGAAAGGGCTGAGAAAGTGGATGGCAGTCAGAATATCTAGGCCCTGCATAGCTTTTATTCTTTCAGTCACAGGGAGAATTTTAAGCTTCTTCCTGCTTCTTTACGATTGCATCTTAACACCTAAAACATGACTTGTTTGCACTTCCAACAAAGTAGAAAGTTATTTTCCCCCAGCTATTATCAACTTCAAATATTAATGAACTACCAGAAGACTGTCAATGGAAATGATATTCAGAGACAATCTATTGAAAAATCTTCTAAAATTAAGCTAAGGATATTGACTCATATCTGAGACTTGGTCTTGATAAGTAGTACTGAATGAATCAACGAGTCAGCCTGTGTCTCTGGGCAGAACTGAATGAGTGTGAAAGAAGACTTTTAAAAAGATGAAGAAGGAGGAGAAGGAAAAGGAGGAAGAGAAGAGCAACACAAGACAAAATGGAAAAGCAGTGACAAGAGTTCCTCTGAGTCAGAACCCTCATTGATGCCCTCTGTCCATGCTATCAGAGCTCTCACCTGGGCAGGTACACTTCCACCTTTTGCTTCTTTACAGAGTTTGCCCACTCTTCAATCAGCTGTGCTTTAACCAATGGCTCCAGTGTGGCCAGGGGAACTTCCTGTCTGGACAATACCAACATCATACTTATCACATCTCCCTCATATGGTATTTCCAGGACTTGGTAGATGCCACCAGCTTCATTGGAGCCATCACTAAATTCCCCTAAAAAGGACAGAAAGGAGATAAAAGGCCCCCATCAAGGCTTGAATAAAATGTTTAAATTTGTTATAACTTTCTTCCAAAATAATGTATAGAATATAAAAAATTCAGGCATCTGAGAAGAAGACAATTTATTTTAAAGTAGGCCATAAAATTGTGATTCCTCAGTCCTACCAAATTAATTTTAGGATTTCCAGAATTGTTTCACATGTGTTATAGCATGTTCTCTAGACTTAACATTTTATTTTTAAGTGAGATACCTCAAATGAATATATTTTAAGGATATCATTAAAAAATGAAAAGTCATGATTAGAAAAATAAAGCTCTGGATCCAAGCTGGATGTGAATCACATTTACCAATATCCACCTGATTTCTAAGAAGGGAAAAACTGACCATGTAATACCCGGTACTCTCGCTCAGTCATGTCCACCTCTTTCTGACCCCATAGATTCTAGCTTGCCAGGCTCCTCTGTCCATAAAATTCTCCAGGCAAGAAAACTGGAGTGGGTTGCCATTTACTTCTCCAGAGGATCTTCTCAACCCAGAGATCGTCCACCAGGGAAGCCTACTCTATTATTGCCATAGCTAAAAGTTTTGAGGCCAAGGTAGCACAGCCATCATGAAATCTAGAGCATTTATGGTGATTAAAATCTCCACATTAGATAATTAGGTAATTGGGTTAGTGTTCTATGAATTTAGCTAAATTGACCAGGCTTTCACTAATAATAATAAAGTCTTTAAAATAAATAGCCCTGCAATTAGCTTAAAAAACAAATGTAATGTTTTTGTTCTGAATATTTTCATTTAACTGATATCCTCTAGACATCACATTAAATATTTTGGTTCTCAAATAAACGGATATTTTCCTTTCATATTTTGACTGTTAATTTAGTTAACTGTGATTATAATCTGTTACTTTTATAATGTACCTTTATAAAATATTTGTTCTAATATATATTTAGCTTACTTACATTTCTGCTTAAGACAATAAATTATCACAGTTCAGCATGGTATGTAGAGAGGATTAGCACCCTAAACTTCTGAAAAGTCCAACAAAATATCCCTGAGAATAATGCCAAAGATGCTGACTTGTATCACAAATTATAGACTCTCAGTAAGTGAAACTATGAATAATTATGCCTGACCATGCATATTTATGGGCTTCCCAAGTGGCACAGTGGTAAAGAATCTGCCCACCAGTGCAGCAAATTCAAGAGACATGGGTTCAATCCCTGGATCAGGAAGACCCCCTGGAGTGGAAATGGCAACCCACTTTAGTATTCTGGCATGGGAAATCCTGTGAACAGAGGAGCCTGGTGGGCTAGAGTTCATGGGGTCTCAAACAGTCAGACATGACTGAGAGACTAAGTGCGCGCGCGTGCGCACACACACACACACACACACACACACACACACACAAGTCTGAAAACAAAATTTTAAAAGAATGCTTATAGTTTAAAAAGTGATGGGTGTACAAATCAAGACCTGGTTAGAACATATGGTTCACTGAAAACTACCCCAAAGTGAATGGCTTTCTGGAGGAACTCAGAACATTCTTATACAAGGTCAGATATTTTCACATGAATAAAGCCACTCTGTATGTGTAATCAACTTTATAAACTAAACGGATTGGAAAACTGTCACAACATATAATATTCTCTCAGGATCTAATCAAAAGTCTTTGAAAAGGGGGCCAAGAAAATTGAATTGTAGCCTAAATCAGATTGACAAGAAATCTGAATAATGAATATTTCATGTTTTTTCTTAGAAATTTGTTGATATACTGTAAGAAGACAGAAAAAAAGCCAAAATGTCTTACCGTAATAAAATTCTCCTTGTTGGTACATCATTGGAATTTGGACTTCACTTTCATCATCTTTAGTGAAGGAAAAAGTTCTGGTATTTTCAGGTCTGAATTGTGACTTCCAGCTTCCCTTGAAATAGACAGCATTGATGAGGGCCAGATGAGTGACAGCATCAAAATCCCTTGAGGATACCAAATCTTTCAACAGACCTGTTCAGGAAAAGACAGACGCATGAAAGTTCATATTAAATCAAAAGATGAAAGAACATCAAAAGACTGTCAAACTATCATGTGACAGAGTGACTAAGAACTTTATACCATTGTAATATTTACAATAAAAATTAAAAGTACCTAATGAAATTAAAAGATGCTTACTCCTTGGAAGGAAAGTTATGACCAACCTAGATAGCATATTCAAAAGCTGACATTACTTTGCCAACTAAGGTCTGTCTAGTCAAGGCTATGGTTTTTCCAGTGCTCATGTATGGATGTGAGAGTTGGACTGTGAAGAAGGCTGAGCGCCGAAGAATTGATGCTTTTGAACTGTGGTATTGGAGAAGATTCTTGATAGTCCCTTGGACTGCAAGGAGATCCAACCAGTCCATTCTAAAGGAGATCAGTCCTGGGTGTTCTTTGGAAGGACTGATGCTAAAGCTGAAACTCCAATACTTTGGTCACCTCATGTGAAGAGTTGACTCACTGGAAAAGACCCTGATGCTGGGAGGGATTGGGGGCAGGAGGAGAAGGGGACGACAGAGGATGAGATGGCTGGATGGCATCACTGGTGATGGACAGGGAGGTCTGGCGTGCTGTGATTCATGGGATTGCAAAGAGTCGGACACGACTGAGCAACTGAACTGAACTGAACTTTCAAAGGAAAAAATGTTATACACACACACACACACACACACACACACACACTTACAGACTAAGGGAATCTAAAACACCTACATCACCTAAAATAACACTAGTAGTATTCTGACATTTGCACAAACTACAGAACCACATACAACAGAATCTCAGGCTTCACTACTTCCTACTTGCAATGATAAATGTAAAACTCAACACAGACTGTGCACGTGCTCAGTAGCTCAATCATGTCTGACTCTGTGACCCTGTCCGCCATGCTCCTCTGTCCATAGAATTTTTCAGACAAAAATATTGGAGTGGGTTGCCATTCCCTTTTCTGGGGGATCTTCCCAACTCATGGATAGAATCCAGTCTCCTGCATTGGCAGGCAGATTTTTTACCACTGAGCTACCTGGAAAGCCCTCCAACACAGAGTAAGCATTCAACAAACATTTCTAAGTTTATTCTTGTACAATGTATGTAATTTAAATGTCATCCAATTCAAAGTTTTCCCCATGTACATTGGAGATCTTTTTACCAAATTTAACAACTGCTTCTGAGTAAGTGAAAACAGATGTGTAAAAGCCAGTTTAACACATGATATCTTATTTCTCATCATTTAAATGTTCCTATCTAAATTTATTGTGAAAGACAATGGGACTTTGGTGATGGCTGAAATTGTTTAAGGGGAGTAAACAGCTTTCAATAATTCAGTCTGATGCAGATGGATTATTATTCTTAACTTACTCTTTAAATGGTAAAACACAATTATGTTTCTTTTATGTTACATATTAATCTCATAGTTAGAAAACATAGAATCAATATTCGCTTGGCACTCTCTCATTTTATTAGTCAGCACTTTTATTTTTTTTATTTTTTATTTTTTTTCAATTGTTAGATTTTATTTTTTTGCAGAGAAATAACAGTTCTAAATTTTCCATTGTCTTTTTTTTTTGTATTTATTTATTTTTTTACACGAACTCCCAAATGTGAACCATAGTTTATCCATTCATATTTTAAATAACATCTTATTTGTTTCCCATTTAGGGTGCTATCAACACTTTAAATACTTCATTCTTCTCTTTCTTCTCTTTGCATGGTTTCTGATATGAAGTCTGATTATTTCTTAGCCCTTTTTCATTATTGGTAAGGTGTGATTTTTTTCCCTCCTATTTCAAGATTTTCTCATTGTCTTTAGTTTTCTGCAGGTTAAGTATGATACGACTATATGGAAAATTGTTGATACTGCTTGGTTTTCTGTGAATTTCCTGGGNCCTTTTTCATTATTGGTAAGGTGTGATTTTTTTTCCTCCTATTTCAAGATTTTCTCATTGTCTTTAGTTTTCTGCAGGTTAAGTATGATACGACTATATGGAAAATTGTTGATACTGCTTGGTTTTCTGTGAATTTCCTGGGTCTGTGGATTGACATCTTTAATTAGCTTTGAAAAATTCTCAGTCATTAGTACTTCAAATATTCCTTCTCCTCCTTTTTGTCTTTCACCTTCTGGTGTTTCTATTCTATAAATATTATAAGCATACCTCATTTTATTATTCTTTGCTTTATTTTGCCTTGCTGATAATGATTTTTTTTTTCAACAAATTGAAGGTTTGTGGTGACTCTGCTTAGATAACAACTATCAGAGCCATTTTTCTAATAACATTTCTTACTTCATGCCTGTGTGTCACATTTTGTTAATTCTTGCAATATTTTAAGCTTTGTTATTATTGTGATAAATGATCTTTGTTGCTACTATGACTTGCTGAAGGCTCAGATGATGGTTAGCATTTTTTAGCAGTTAAGTATTTTATAGTATGTATATATTTTTAGATATAACACTATTATACACTTAATAGATTATAGTAAAGTGTAAACATAACTTTTATAAGCAACCAAAAACCTAAAAGTCTGCGTGATTTGCTTTATTGCAATATTCACTTTCTTGTAAGGGTCTGGAACTAAACCTGCAGTATCACCCAGGTCGGCCTCTACACCTTTTGTAATTATTCCACTCTTCTTGCATGTTCTTTTATGTTTTCCTTTTCAGTATTTTTTCTCCCTGCATATCAGGGTGGAAAGTTTTGACTCATCTAACTTGAAGCTCACTGATTCTTATTTTGGCCATGTCCAGTCTATTGATGAGCCCATAACAAATGCATTTTTATTTATGTTAGAATGTTTGATTTTCAGCATTGCTTTTGATTTTCTTGGAGTTGTCATTTCTCTATGAAAACTCCCATCTATTCGAGCATGTGTCCTCTTGGATAGCTTCATTAGACTACTTAACACATTACTCATAGTTATTACAATTGAATTTCCTATCTGATAGTTCCAATCTATGTAATATTGGAGTTTGGTTCTGATGAGTGTTTTGTCTCTTCAGACTGTGTATTTTTGGCTTTTAGTAGCATTCCTTGTATTTTTTTAAATTGAAAACAACACAGGAAATATTCAGTTCAGTTCAGTTCAGTTGCTCAGTTGTGTCCAACACTTTGTGACCCCATGAATCGCAGCACACCAGGCCTCCCTATCCATCACCAACTCCCAGAGTTCACTCAGACTCACATCCATCGAGTCAGTGATGCCATCCAGCCATTCTATCCTCTGTCGTCCCCTTCGCCTCCTGCCCCCAACCCGAGGGTAGTAGTCTCAGAAAAGGTTACTCAGTTAAGAAACGTACTCCACCGGTTTCATAACCTCAAAGTCGAAATCGTAGTAAGGAAGGTTTCTTTAGGACCCCAACTAAAGGAAATCCTACCTGATCAACCTAGAAGAACGTCAGGTTCCCTGAGAGTTCTCGGAAGAGGTTGTGGTGTCAAGTTTTCGTAGTTAAGAAGTCACGAGTCGAAAGAAGTGTCAGGTTGAGAGTGTAGGTATGTACCTTTTTGGTATCGGAACTGATCTACCTAGAAAAAACCCTTTCATTACAGAGACGAAAACTTATACGATAGATCCAACCAGTATTGAAAAGAAGGTTCCTCATTCGCAGAAAATTAAAGTACCGACGCCAGTGGTAGACGTCACTAAAACCTCGGGTTTCTATATTTCAGACTGTGTGTTTCCACTGTTAGTTGATTGCAAATTAACATATGTTTAGCCAGTTTTCCCAACATCATTTAATGGAGAGGCTATCCTTTCCCCATTGGGTATAATTTGCTCCCTTGTCCAGTACTATTTTACTATATATGATGGTTTATTTCTGGGCTCTCAGTTCTGTCCTGTTTGGACTATGTCTGTATATTCATGCTGACACCATACTGATTGTATTACTATAGCTTTTTAATGTGGTTTGAAAGGCAGTGTTATGTCTCTAGCTTTGTTTCCCTTTCTCAAGAACGCTTTGGCTATTCAGGGTCTTTGTGGTTCTACCTGAATTTTGAATTTATTTATATTCCTGTGAAAGGTACCATAAAATTATTTGATAGGAATTATATTAGATTGATGGATGGTTTTGAATAGTATGGGCATATAAATGGTATTCTTCTCCTCTATGAAGACAGGATATCTTTTCAATTATTTGCTTTCAATTTCTTTCATCAAAGTCTCATAGTTTTCAGTGACCAAGTATTTCATTTTCTTGCTTAAATTTATCCTTAGGTATTTTATTTTAGTTTTTGATATGGTTGTGAGTGGGATCATTTTCTTTCTTCATTTTTCAGGTATTTTATCATCACTTTATGGAAACACACTGATTTCTGTATATTGATTTGTTTACTTCAGCTTTACTGTTTTTGTCAATTAGTTCCAACAATTTTTGATGGAGCCTTTAAGATTTAGTATATATAAAAGCATATCATCTGCAGAGGTAATTTTATCTCTCCTTTATAATTTGAATGCCTTTTCTTTTTCTCTCTTGTGTGATTGCTCTTACTAGGAATTACAATACTATACTGAATTGGCTTTGTGATAGTGGGTGCACTGGTCTTTTTCCTGATATTAGAACATTTTCAGCCTTTAAGTTTTGAAGTTTCTGTCAATAAAACCCATGAATGTGTCAGGACCTCACTAAGACTAGGTTCCCAGTTGTTTCTTCCTATAAAGCTAGTATCCATCCAACCTCCAGCAATTTGTCAAAATTGCTACTTAAGTGTTCTACCAATTCTTGACTATAGCAGTTTGTGGTCCAAGATAGCTGATCTCAGCTGTGATTCTCTGTATTTTCCCATCCTTTCAAATTTAGGGTTGTCAATTTGTGCTATGACATCAATTCTCTGATAGGCCTAAGAAGAGTTGTTGATTTTCATTCATTTATCTTTTTTATTTTTATTTTTCACTGTGTTCTGAGAATCATAGGTGGTGATTTCTAAGGCTGGCAGATGTCATAACTGAAATTAGAAACCTGGAAAAACTTTTAAAATTAAGATGATAGCATTCTAGCTTCCATTTTAACTAAGAGGGTTAAATTATTTTGTGATTTAAGTCTGGGCATTAGGTTCGGATCAGTTCAGTTGCTTAGTCGTGTCCATTTCTTTGAGACCTAATGGACTGCAGCATGCCAGGCTTCCCTGTCCATCACCAACTCCCAGAACTTGCTCAAAATTACATCCATCAAGTCGGTGATGCCATCGAACCATCATATCCTCTATCATCCCTTTCTCCTGCCTTCAATCTTTCCCAGCATCAGGGTCTTTTCAAATGTGTCAGTTCTTTGCATCAGGTGGCCAAAGTATTGGAATTTCAGCTTCAGCATTAGTCCTTCCAAAGAATATTGGACTGATTTCCTTTAGGATTGACTGGTTTGATCTCTTGAGGGATTCTCAAGAGTCTTCTCCAATACTACAGTACAAAAGCATCAATTTTTCAGCACTCAGCATTCTTTATAGTCCAACGCTACATCCACATATGACTACTGGAAAAATCATAGGTTTGACTAAATGGACCTTTGTTGGTAAAGTAATGCCTCTTCTTTTTAATATGCTGTGTAGATTGGTTATAACTTTTCTTCCAAGGAGCAAGCATCTTTTAATAACATGGCTGCAGTCACCATCTGCAGTGATTTTAGAGCCCCCCAAAATAAAGTCTGTCACTGTTTCCATTGATTCCCCATCTATTTGCCATGAAGTGATGGGTCCAGATCACATGATCTTAGTATTCTGTTCTTAGTTTCTTTCTTAGTTTTCTTTTCTCCTCTTTCACCTTCATCAAGAGGCTCTTTAGTTCTTCACTTTCTGCCATAAGGGTGGTGTCAACTGCATATCTGAGGTTATTGCTATTTCTCCCAACAACCTTGATTCCAGCTTGTGCCTCATCCAGCTGGGAATTTCACATGATGTACTCTGCATATAAGTTAAATAAGCAGGGTGCCAATATACAGCCTTAATGTACCTTTTTTTCCTATTCGGAACCAGTCTGTTGTTCCATTTCCAGTCCTAACTGTTGCTTCTTGACCTGAATATATATTTCTCAGGAGACAGGTCAACTTGATTCCAGCTTGTGCCTCATCCAGCTGGGCATTTCACATGATGTACTCTGCATATAAGTTAAATAAGCAGGGTGCCAATATACAGCCTTAATGTACCTTTTTTTCCTATTCGGAACCAGTCTGTTGTTCCATTTCCAGTCCTAACTGTTGCTTCTTGACCTGAATATATATTTCTCAGGAGACAGGTCAGGTGGTCTTATATTCCCATCTCTTTAAGAATGTTCCATAGTTTGATGTGATCCACACAGTCAAAGGCTTTGCAGTAGTCAATAAAGCAGACACAGATGTTTTCCTAGAACTCTCTTGCTTTTTCAGTGATCCAACGAATGTTGACAATTTCATCTCTGGTTCCTCTGCCTTTTCTAAATCTAGCTTGAATATCTGTAAATTCACAGTTCATGTGTTGTTGAAGCCTGGCTTGGAGAATTTTGAGCATTTCTTTGCTAATGTGTGAAATGAGTACAATTGTGTGGTAGTTTGTAGGTTCTTTGGCATTGCCTTTCTTTGGGATTGGAATGAAAACAGAGCTTTTCCAGTCCTTTGTCCATGCCTGAGTTTTTCAAATTTGCTGACATATTGACTGCAGCAATTAAGAGCATAATCTTTTAGGATTTGACATTAGTTTACATGCCATGATTCTCTCTTTTTTAATTTTTNAGCGTCTTTTAATTTCATGGCTGCAGTAAGTTACTTTAAAGTAGTCTTATAATTATCAGAAATATGAATTAATTTTTATTATCTAGTTTAAAAATCAAAATATTCTTCTAAATTTTACTTTCAGTAAACTTTTTAACCTTATAAATAGAAAATCCAGTCAAAATTGTATTAATTCTCAAGTTTTTAATGCATTAATTCCTATGTATATTAGAAATATTAAATAGAAACTGTTCATCATAGCAAAGTGATTACAATATACATTTTGGCAATGTGTATTGTAGAAACTTGCTACAATACAAAAGATTTTCATAATAGTATTATACAGCATTCCAAAAAAATTCATGGTTGCTAGTTGAACAATGAAGATACAGTTGATTTTAAGTAAAAATTTCTGATATTTAGAGAATTTTTTCTTTAAAGCACTTCCAAGTAAGTAAGTGAGTAAAGTCACTCAGTTGTGTCCAACTCTTTGTGACCCCGTGGACTGGAACCCACCAGGCTCCTCAGTTCATGGAATCCTCCAGACAAGAATACTGGAGTGGGTTGCCATTTCCTTCTCCAGGGGATCTTCCCGACCCAGGGATCGAACCCAGGTCTCCTGCATTGGAGGCAGACGCTTTAACCTCTGAGCCACCAGGGAAGCCCCAAAGCACTCCTAACAGTTGTAATTTCTCATTTATTTATTTGATAATTGATTAATTTATGCCTCTCTAAACTGGAAATGCCATCAGAGCAAGAACCATGTTTGCTTTTGTTAATCACAGTAAAGTTTATTTAAATAACAACAATGATAATAATAATAAAGATATCATTTCCTTAGATTAACTCAGCCAGAGATGCAGTTAAGAAAAAGAACTTTCTTGGGTTTCCTAATGCTTGTCTTACTCATACCATTTTAGTGAGACCACTTTCTTACCCTGTGTAAATACTGCTGCCTCAGATATAGACAGCACAATTGAGTTGAAAGCTAAAGTCAAACTATTTTGAGTAATCAAACCTAAGCACACTTACCATTTTTCATGCTGTCATATCCCATTGAGTGACGGATTTCTTTCAGGGTAGACCCTTGGGCTCCAAGTTCCAACATTCCCATTGCAAGGGTGACACTCAATGGAGAGAAGAGAATATTTTCATCCTCCCCAGTGGCTCGAAGATGGTTATACATATTCACTGACAACTCAGCAATGGTTTCATCAGTGAAAGTGGTCCCTAAAGCCAAACTTTGCAGAACCAGCAAAGAGAAGAGTCCAAGAAAAGCCATGCTGGAATAATCTCAAGCCTGGAGAACAATAATTTACATATCAATTATTACCTCAGAGAAATGGAACCATAAAATAATAATAAAAATAACTTCTAGGAAAAGCTGTAAAGCAAACCAAAATTTTTAAACACATGCAGTGTTATTGTCTCTATAACAAAAGCTCATTAAGGGATTTGTTGGGAGATCCTATTAATCAATTAATAGTCAAAAGAGCAAGTAACGCTGCTGACTTCTGAGGATACTCCCAGGAACAAGATAGCCCTGGTCCCATCTTCATGAGGTTAAGTAGATATAGATACATATTTAACAATGTGTGGTGCAGCTAATTTATCAGTTTTCACAGCCTCATCATATATGAGGCTTCTTTGGTTGCTCAGATGATAAAGAATCTGCCTAAAATGCAAGAGACCCAGATTTGATCTCAGGGTTGGGAAGACCCCCTGGAGAAGGAAATGGCAACCCACTCCAGTATTGCTGCCTGGAGAATTCCATGGACAGAGGAGCCTGGCTGGCTACAATCCATGGGGTCGCAGAGTCAGACATGACTGAGCGACTACCACTTTTATCATATATATTTTGGTCATGACTTTGAAACAGTTTACTCTAGCTAACACTAAACTATATAGGCCCAGGACAACCCAAGTGAAAACCAAAAAATATTTATAGAGTTTAAGATCAGTTACTGAAGTTCAGTTCAGTTCAGTCACTCAGTCGTGTCTGACTCTTTGTGACCCCATGAATCGCAGCACGCCAGGCCTCCCTGTCCATCACCAACTCACGTTCACTCAGACTCACGTCCATTGAGTCAGTGATGCTATCCAGCCATCTCATCCTCTGTTGTCCCCTTCTCCTCCTGCCCCCAAACCCTCCCAGCATCAGAGTCTTTTCCAGTGAGTCAACTCTTCCCATGAGGTGGCCAAAGTACTGGAGTTTCAGCTTTAGCATCATTCCTTCCAAAGAAATCCCAGGACTGATATCCTTCAGAATGGACTGGTTGGATCTCCTTGCAGTCCAAGGGACTCTCAAGAGTCTTTTCCAACACCACAGTTCAAAAGCATCAATTCTTCAGCGCTCAGCTTTCTTCACAGTCCAACTCTCACATCCATACATGACCACAGGAAAAACCATAGCCTTGACTAGACAGACCTTAGTCGGCAGGGTTTAAGAGCAGTTACTGAAGTTAGGCATTTTCAATGCCCCTTTACCCATTTACTACAGTTTGATGGCATAGACAGTAAAAAAAATATCTGCCTGCAATGCAGGAGACCTGGGTTCAGTCCCTGGACTGGGAAGATCCCCTGGAGAAGGGAATGGCTTCCCACTCCAGTATTCTTGCCTGGAGAATCCCCATGGACAGAGAACCCTGGTGGGCTACNCCAACTCTCACATCCATACATGACCACAGGAAAAACCATAGCCTTGACTAGACAGACCTTAGTCGGCAGGGTTTAAGAGCAGTTACTGAAGTTAGGCATTTTCAATGCCCCTTTACCCATTTACTACAGTTTGATGGCATAGACAGTAAAAAAAATATCTGCCTGCAATGCAGGAGACCTGGGTTCAGTCCCTGGACTGGGAAGATCCCCTGGAGAAGGGAATGGCTTCCCACTCCAGTATTCTTGCCTGGAGAATCCCCATGGACAGAGAACCCTGGTGGGCTACTGGAGCTACTACTCCCCCTGGCAGTCCAAGGGGTCATAAAGAATCAGACACACCTGAGCAACCCACATTTTCACATGAAATTAATGCACTAACTCTCGTTGGGTTACCAACTAGAGGGGAGATATCAGACACACACCAGCCAGGAGCCCCAGTTTACTCAGCCCAAGCTGTTGAATCCATAGGAAGTGGTAACCCTGAGAAAAAGCAGATTTGGCATATCCTGTGTGGTTTTCCTTAGACATCAGTTCCTAGGAGGAACTAGGAACTGTTCTAGGTGCCTGTCTCTGTGCAGGGAGGAGCCTCACTCCAGCAATACTATCCTTTCCTACTCAGACTTGTAGGACTATTTCAGCTTACACCAGTAAACTAGTGATTATATTGAAATAACTATTCAAAATATCAAGCTCATCTGGCCCTTGAACCATTTTCTCTTGGGAAGAGAAAGTAGCGTCAGCGCCCAGATATCTTAGAATGATATTTCTGCCTCTTGGCAACTAGTGTTCCACATGCCCTGTCTCCCCACAAAGAGCCTGACCGGCACACACGGGAAACAGGATTCCCTCTCTCCCCGTATTCCGACACTCTGTCACTGTAGGCATCTGGAAGCTAAACTACCTATTCAAACAATTAAGTAGCTTCCTTGTTTTTGATATTTTTTAAAAAACAAATTATCATTAAAACAACAAGTGAAGTGATAGTGAGCAAACACATTTGGAAAATTGTATTTAAATTAGTATGACGCAAAACAGTCCTCATTACTCAGTTAACAGAGTGAATACACATTTAATCTAAGAGCAGCATGCTTCCTACAGGTTTTTGAGTCAGAATGCCTTAACCAGTCCTGTAACATTTCTGATCAATTTCAGAGAACTTTGCCTAGTCTCTGCAAATCCTTCATATTTTAGGGTTAAGTTTCAGGTATTAGTTTTTTGTTTGAGAAGTTTCAAATTCCCCCACCCCCGCACCCATCAACCCACACACTTGGTATGTGTATGTGTATGTGTGTGTGTATGTGTGTGCACACGCTTAGTTGTGTCTGATTCTTTGCGACCCCAAGGACTGTACCCTGCCAGGCTCCTCTGTCCATGGAATTCTTCAGGTAAGAATATTGGAGTGGGTTGCCATGCCCTCCTCCAGCGGATCTTCCCAATCCAGGGATCAGAACCCAGGTATCCCACATTGCAGGTGGATTCTTTACTGTCTGAGCCACCAGGGAATCTCATGAACACTGGAGTGGGTAGCCTATCCCTTCTCCAGAGGATCTTCCCAACTCAGGAATTAAACCAGAATCTTCTGCATTGCAGACAGATTCTTTACCAGCTGAGCTACCAGGGAAGCCCACACATTTTGGAGTAAGGTTTGAGTAATTTTTGCTTGTTTAGGAAGATAACGTTTAGCCATATGAACTCTCACAACCATGCAGTGAGGAGGCCGAGAATGGCTACTAGTGGGAGATGAAGCGCGTGGTTGCAGAACAGAGTCTGCCGTGAAAACAGCATCCAGACAGAAACCAGATGCCAGGGCACAGCTGCTCTGTTGGTCCACAGGCTTCAGCCACCATAGAGGCTGATGTGGTATTCTCTTTTCCTCTGTCCCCTCCAGGGAAAATCAAAGTAGAAGATATGAGTTTTCTCTCTAGTTTCAGATGGAACAAATTTAGCATGTACTCTCTTAAGCTGAAAGAGAACCTAAAACATATCTAGTACTTAATACTGAAGATGTAACGGTATTTAGGCAAAGTCTGAAATCCAATGGGGTTCAAAAGCCCATGTTCTACATCATGACACCATACTACTCTCTGATGTGCCATCTTCACTCTACCCAGCAGAGACATGTTGTTTTCATTTAATATTACTGCAAGGAGATCCAACCAGTCCATTCTGAAGGAGATCAACCCTGGGATTTCTTTGGAAGGAATGATGCTAAAGCTGAAACTCCAGTACTTTGGCCACCTCATGCGAAGAGTTGACTCATTGGAAAAGACTCTGATGCTGGGAGGGATTGGGGGCAGGAGGAGAAGGGGACGACAGAGGATGAGATGGCTGGATGGCATCACGGACTCGATGGACGTGAGTCTGAGTGAACTCCGGGAGATGGTGATGAACAGGGAGGCCTGGCATGCTGTGATCCATGGGGTCGCAAAGAGTCGGACACGACTGAGCGACTGAACTGAACTGAACTATCTAGTACAAGACCAAGAAATTAAAGTCACTATATGATAGTAGTATCTGTCATTCAGTAACTCAACTATTGGGATCTGACTGCATTTAACATGGAAAAGAAATGCAAAAAAGCAAAATGGCTGTCTGGGGAGGCCTTACAAATAGCTGTGAAAAGAAGAGAAGCAAAAAGCATAGGAGAAAAGGAAAGATATAAGCATCTGAATGCAGAGTTCCAAAGAATAGCAAG
>SJYX01004495.1:0-10026 GCA_006410675.1 Oreotragus oreotragus
AAAAAAAATAAATAAATGTTGCTCTATTAAAGACAAAAAAAAAGTCTCTGCTTTTAAAAAGTTTGTATGATTAGACCCTTCTTAAAGTCAGTCATGCCATATAATATAATCATTGGAATGATACATATTCATGCAATTTACCCATACATAACTTATTGCCATATTTTTCAGGACAAATTACTATGGTCAAAGCATAATGCAAAAGGGGAATTGAAACTGGTGTGAATATCAGCACAAGAAGCTCACTAAAGCAGAAGGCAACAGACCAAATTAAGTCCTCTTCTGACATACTGTGTGACTTTGAGCAAGTCTCTGCCAGTCTGTGGGCTCACCCATAGATAAAATGAAGGAGTTGGACTGAGTTACCTACAAGCTCCCATTCATCTGAATCTGTATATGGTTCTACTTCTCATTCACCTCTCTACACTATTCTTGTGGGTTAAAGGTGTACCTTTCAAGAAACTACACTTGCTGATAAAGAGCTAAAAAATGAATCCAATGAAGGAGTCCATAGTGTAAACATTTGAATCTGAAAAAGAAACTTTTTAAAAACAATTTTCTGCAGGTCTATAAAGAGCAAAGAAATAATCTAAATTTTTATAATAAATAATTTAAAAGCATCTACTATACAGTAAGACTCAAAAAGTCTCTTCTCTGAATGATTAAATGACTACATTGTTGAATGCCTACTCTGTATTTGTTATTTCCTACCACAAGGAGATTTCAAGTGTCATATAGGTTGGATTAAGTAGATGGTGTTCAAGATTTCTTTCAACTCTGAAATACTATGATTTAAATTCCATATCCTAAATTATTAATTCTAAGATATAAACAAATTTTTACAAGATATATAGCTTTTAGTATCAAAAAACTTACAGGGTGCCCAAAATGTACTTTTATTCCTTAAGTGATGAATAATTAACATGAAAAAGGTACAGACTGTGAACTGCTGTATAACCTCTTATTATTCCATGTATTTTGATGATTATCCGCCTGAAATATCCATTTGATTTACTTTCAGTTCAGTTCAGTCGTGTCCAACTCTTTGTGACCCCATGAATCACAGCACGCCTACTTCAAACTTAAATAACTAAAAATACACAGTACATCATTTTACCCAAAAACAGTGTCATTAGAAAAATTATCTTAAAGGACTAGGCAGAATTTGTTGAAGAATCTTCTTTTGTAAGTGATCATCACTGAACTAATAGACAAATATGTACCCCAAATGCCTAATTCTATCAGAGATCTATTTGTTCCCTCCTAATTACTTTTGCCTTGTTTAAAACTTGCATTGACCTGCTCTAATTTTAGTACCAGAATTTTAAAACAATTTTTAAAATTACATGAGTAATTCATAATCATTGTTCTAAAACTCAAACAATCCAGGGTGTAGAATATAAACACTGAGACCCAGCTCTCTTCCATCCCACTCCTCAGGAGGATCCACTTTAAGAAAAACATGAGATATATTCTACCAAAACTTTGCTTATATACATATAAACATATGTACACATGTACATTCAAATGTAGTGATTTTATTTTTTTTACAAACTCAGATGATACTTAACAAATTGATTTGAAATATTCTTTTTAAAATATATATTTATTTATTCTAATTGGAGGTTAATTACTTCACACTATTGTGGTGGTTTTTGCCATATAGCAACATGAATCAGTCATGGGTATACATGTGTCCCACCATCCTGAACCACCCTCCCACTTCCCTCCTCACCCCATCCCTCTGAGTTGTCCCAGAGCACCAACTTTGGGTGCCCTGCTTCATGCACTATTTTACATATGGTAATATACTCAACAATGCAGTGTGTCAGTATATGCATATCTTCCTTATTTAATGGCTGTATAACATTCTATATTACAAGTAGACCATAATTTAATAATTTCTCTGCACAATGACATGCAAAAATCATGTTTGAGGAAAATAAAATAAGTAAAATCACTTCATCTTTCAGACTTGTCATTCAGTTTCAAACTTATTTTGAAATAATCAATACGGTGAATCTCTAAAATGAAAATTGACATGTAGCTCTAAGTAGTAAAAATTGCCTTTGCAATTATGTCCCTTTGTCAAATAGTAAACTTCATGGACTCCTATTATTCATAGTGTAAATAAGTATTTATTGAGCACCTGTTTGGTGCTATGCACAGGAGGAGAGAGATGGAGATGAACAAAAATCTGTCTCCCTCCTCAAGGCTCTTACACTGTAGTAACTGGAAGACAAATATAGGCTCTTTCATTCAATCACATTATGGGTGACATAGAAATTGCCCAAATGAGTTTCCTGAATTAAGTGAAATAAATCCAGCTTCCTAATTAGCCATTTAAATCAAACCCATTCTCAGGGTCTAATTTCAGTGGTGAACTCACTGTGACATGAATCTATCCACTGAACCTCTTGTATTTTCCATGTAGCAAAAGAACTATATTGTCCCCCACTGTCCTGTACTCTTATGGATATGTAGGTATTCAGTGTGAGAAGTGAAAGTGAAAAAATATGGTATCTACACAGCAACTTTACCTATATAACACAGAGATGAGATTACATTCATCAATGCCACAAATAGGTGAAAAGCAAAGAATATAGGAGCAAGTAATGTCACATATACTACTTTCCTTAATGATTTATAGCCCTCTTTTTAAATAAACACCTAATCCTCATCTATTTGAATACCTTCCGCTGAATAATTCTCTTCACCTCTTACACCGTCCCTTACATTTCTATTAGAACTAGTGACACTTCATGTGATCCATAGTTGTGTGTCGCTAGTGACTACATAATGGACAGCACAGATCTAGACTGAGCTCTCTGAGACCAAGGATTCTACTCTGTTCTTCACACAATTAGGCACTCAGGAAATTTCTTGTGGGTAAGTTATCATCATGCTTGTCTTAAGATCACAGCAGGATATTATTTGCCTTAAACTTTGTCTTGGGTAGAAAAGAAAGTATAAAAAAGATGAGATGAAGGACAGAATGGCTAAGAAATGTGGCTATGAGGACTGCAGTTCCAGTCAGACCCAAGTAATTCTGCCTTACCAAAAAAATTTGAACTAATGTTTTAAGGGTAAACTGGTACCCTTATTATAGGTAAACTCATCAAAGAGCCAAAGATTACTTTTCTAATTATAATAGAAACTAATTACTACAAAGTGTTGCAAAAAAGCAATAAAAGTGAAAGCAGTAGATTTTCAGCACTTTTTGAACTAATGGTCCACTCATCTCAATTATTCCATCATTTTTACATGTGGCAGTGCTGGGCCACTTTCATATCCATTATCTCCTTTAGTTTTCAGAAGAACCCTGAGGAATAATTGTAACCATTAGCTCCATCTCAAAGATGAAAAACCCAAGGCTCACAGAGGGGAAGTGACTTGCCCAAAGTCATAAACACTGTGGTTGTTGGTAGTAATGGCAGCTAAGACTTAAAAATCTTGCCCAAGTGTTCTCTTCCTGCAACAGGCTGTCTTTCACCAAAAGTGTATTTGGTCTGCTAAGATGATTTTCATCCAAGAGAATCCATGTCCAATTACAAAGTGATAGTTGGAAATTTCTTTTTTTCTTCCCTTTTCTAGCCAGGCTTGCTGGAACATATCTATTCCAAAAGCAAAGGATATCCACAATTTCTATGCCATGACTAGCAAAAAGCTCTGTGAAGGAAGGGCAGGGCACCTACTCACCTGGGAAAAAGTTACCAGGGCAGTGAACAGATAGTCATAGGCCACTATAAGCCAACTGTTCTGCATTCCACATCAAATAGCTTTCTGGAAAGTCTGTGTGTCAGCTTTTGTGAAAAGGCCAAAGGTGGGGCTAGAATAGAGCAAATCAGATCAGTGCCTAGGCTGTGGCAGAATAATTCAGGGGGTTAATTTCTGGTAATCTGATGAGCCCAGAGTTTTAAGTGTTCTCTTACTAAAGTATCTAATGCAAGTTTTAACTTAGCTACTCTTTGCGACCCCATGGACTGTAGCCTACCAGGTTCCTCCCTCCATGGGATTCTCCAGGCAAGAGTACNAATTTCTGGTAATCTGATGAGCCCAGAGTTTTAAGTGTTCTCTTACTAAAGTATCTAATGCAAGTTTTAACTTAGCTACTCTTTGCGACCCCATGGACTGTAGCCTACCAGGTTCCTCCCTCCATGGGATTCTCCAGGCAAGAGTACTGGAGTGGGTTGCCATTTCCTTCGGACACGACTGAGCGACTTCACTTCACTTCATGCTCCCAAAGGGCAAAAAGGAGGGCAAATGTATATACCAAGCAGGGTCATAAAACCTTAAGGAATGTTGAAAAACAGGGATGGACAACCTATGGCCTACATGCCAAATTTCAGGTTGCTATAATTTTTTCTAAAGTTGTACTGGAACATAGCCATACTCATTCATGTACTATCTATAGCTGCTTTGTGATACAACAGCAAATTTGAGTGCTGTGATAGACCTACAAAGCCTAAAACATCTAGTATCTGGGACACAGCAGAAAGTTTGCTGATCCCTGCTCACGAGATGCCAGAAGATTTTTCCAATATTTTGATGAATTTTTTTTTTTAAAAAACTGAGTTATAATTAACACACAGTATTATATTAGTTTCAGGTGTACAAATATCAAATTGGTAAAATGACATTTTGAAGAACTTTCCACACTGAGCAAACTGCTTCTCAGCTATGTAATTTGGGGCAATTCACATACTTCTGTTTCTTCCCCTGTAAAATGGGTGTGATGTAGCTGTAAGGCACAATATAAAATCTAGCTACTGGTTTAGTGCATAGAACAATTATTGGCATACAGTACCAAGATAGACAGGAAGAACCAGAACAGCTGCTCTTAAAGGAATTATTACTTTTCAGTACAAAGTAAGGACCACTTTACTACTTGAGCTGCCTGAGAAAACATCCCCACGTGTGTTTTTCTAAGTGAGATTTCTGCAGGAATGATATAACCAGTTTCTCTGGAGAAATGACATGTAATGTGTGGTGTTCACTTATCTATATATGTCTAAAATAAGTGTGTGAAGATTATCATGTACCATGATAATCTAATTATCCCTTTGACTAGCTTCTTACAGGCTTGTGTGGGAGAACTGAATACACATAGCCTGAATACACACAGAATTTTCAAAGTAAATAATACGCTTAAAGTGTGCTGTTTGCTTAATGACATAAGTATGATACAGAAGATTTTTAAACCACCTTAAAAATCAGATATTCAAAATAATAAAATGATTTATATTTAAACTGATTTGTGTAAAACAGATTTTAAAAAGCTTTAAAGATATCTAGATATATAAATATCTCTCTACAAATTAGTTTGACAAAAAATAAAAGTTAATTGAAAAACAAAGTAAATACATCATCTGGAAGGCTACCCAAAAAATTGGAGTCACCAAGGAACCCTTCTTTCTGATACAGAGACAATCATGAGGTTTCATAGTTTTTTAAGCTTTTGATGCTGAAAAATTCATTAAAGATCATGTAACTCAATTTATCATTTTGCAATGATGAGACTGAGGCCCAGAGAAGTGTTAAATGACTTGGTGGTTAGTAGCAGAATTGAGACTACTCATCCAAGTTTCCTGGATTCAATTATACCCAGATTTCTCAGTCTCCACACAATTGACATTTGAGGCCAGATAGTTCTTTTTTGTGGGGGCCTAATTTGTGCATTATAGGATGTTTAGCAGGATCTCTGGATATGCCAAGAACACTGTTCCCATCCCAGTTGTACCAAAAATATCTCCAGACATTGCTAAATATCCTGGGAACAGGAGGGCAAAATTGGCCTCAATGAGAATCACTAAGCTACATGATAAAACTAGTAATACTTTTCTCCAACTTATTGAGACATAATTGACACATAACATTGTGTATGTTAAAGGTGTACAATGAGATGATTTGATACATGTATATGTTGTGAACTGATAACTACAGTAGGGTTAGTTAACACCTCTATCACCTCACCATTTTATTTTTTAGTGAGACCACTTAAGATCTACTGTCTTAGCAACTTTCAGGTAAAAAATACAGTTTTATTAACTATAGTCACCATGCTGTACATTAGATTTCCAGAACGTATTCATCTTATCACTGGAAGAAGTTTATACTCTCTGACCAATATCTCCCAATTCTTCCCACCCTTCAGTCCCTGGAAATCACCATTCTAGTTTCTGTTTCCACGGGTTCAGTTTTACATTCCACATATAGACGACAAATATATTTGTCTTTCTGATTTATTTAACTTATGGTGATAGCAAGTAAATAGCATTTTATTCCCTATCTTTATGTTTTGAAGACAAATTAGAGACACTAAAAAAAAAAAGGAAAAGGAAAATAGTACCCAGAGCAAACAGGAAAAACAGTGGAAGTTTCGCAAATCCATAAGATTAGTAAAGCATAAGAAAAATATTTTATATACAGTAATTAGGTTATACAGATGAAGTCTTTCACTGTTTGAATTTAAGTGAATAGATGGAATAGTCTCCTCTCTTAAATCCATCACCAAATCAGAAATTTCATGACCTAGTGAAATCAAAAGCCCATCTCATGAATTTTTAAATTCCATTGAAAGCTTACAATAAAATAATAAACAAAGGTAAAAAAAGATCATTTAGATTTAAAATAATCTTCATCTGAGTTAGACTGAAGTATAAAGACAGAATTATGAAACTAGGATTATAACTAGTACCATTCCATAGCATTTATAAATAATATGGTCCATAGCTTTTTAAAAAAGTTTCTTTAAAAAAAAGAAAAAAAAAACAAACAGGCTGTGGCAGGCCATGATTCTTTTTCCTCAAACTTATGCTGAATTTTTAAATAATCATTATGAGGGTTTTCTAATTCTTTAATTACCAGAGTTAGTTGTGACACAATACCCATCAACAATCTTTCTACAGTACTTTGTACAGTGTTCAAGCTAAGATCATTTCGTAATGGTAATCTGTTTGCTCAGAATGTTTTAAGAAAGGCAGATTTAAGCTCTGATGAGGCACATTGTAATTTAACAGATATTCTAGCTTAAATCAAAACTGCAATGTGGGCAGATTTGAAATAGTAACTGTCTTCCTTTGGAATCTACCACATGCCACACTGCGATATTATTTAGGAATTTAGAAAAATAGGGAAGTATTTCACTTCCTAGTTATCAGTATATAGGAAGAAGAAGATGATGACTAAATTGGTCCCATAAGCCAATATTTTAAGTTTTCCACACAAATTTGGATAAAATTTATGTAGTGATTTTTGTTGCTATTATAATTTAGAAAACAACCTCAATTATAGGGTTCTTTGGTGGCTCAGAGGTTAAAGCGTCTGCCTCCAATGCAGGAGACCCAGGTTCAATCCCTGGGTCAGAAAGATCCCCTGGAGAAGGAAATGGCAATCCACTCCAGTATTCTTGCCTGGAGAATCCCATGGACTGAGGAGCCTAGTAGGTTATAGTCCACGGAGTCGCAAAGAGTCGGACACGACTGAGCGGCTTCACCTTACCTTACCTTACCTTACCTTACCTCAATTATAAGGTTTTTGTTTGGTTTGTTAATGCTGAAAATAACATTATTAACATGTTCCTGTTTGCTCCCCTGGTTGAAACATTAATGTCTGTTGTTCAAAATAAAATGTTTTATCCATTTCCAGTAAACAAAAATATTACAAAGACCATCTTTTGGGGGTAGCTGCTGTTTACTACATAAGTTATGGCAAAAAAGGTCCAATTATATATAATTTGTCCATTATTGTGGAAATTGTTCTCTTCCCAAAGGGTCACAAAATCTAAAATAAATGAATTTTTCCTCAATTCTCTTTGATTAAAGGCTTTTGATGCCTGGACTTAAGCAAATAGAATCAGTTACCTTTCTGAAAATTAATATGAAAAAAAATTAACTACTTCCTTAAATATACTATGTGCCTTCTAAATTTAGAGTCATCTCTCTACTAGTGTTCCTTGGAAGAAATGCTATAACAAACTTAGACAGCATTAAAGCAGAGGCATTATTGTGCTGACAAAGGTGCATCTAGTCAAAGCGATGGTTTTTCCAGTAGTCATGTATGGCTGTGACAATTGGACTAAAAAGAAAGCTGAGTGCTGAAGAATTGATGCTTTTAAACTGTGGTGTTGGAGAAGACTCTTGAGAGTCTCTTGGACTGCAAGGAGATCCAACCAGTCCATCCTAAAGGAGACCAGTCCTGAATATTCATTGGAAGGACAGATGCTGAAGCTGAAACTCCAATACTTTGGCCACCTGACTCATTGGAAAAGACCCTGATGCTGGGGAAGACTGAAGGCAGGAGGAGAAGGGAACAACAGAGGATGACTCATTGGACTCATCAGAAAAGACCCTGATGCTGGGGAAGACTGAAGGTAGGAGGAGAAGGGGACAACAGAGGATGAGATGGTTGGATGGCATCACTGACTTAATGGACATGAGTTTGAGCAGGCTCTGGGAGTTGGTGATGGACAGGGAAGCCTGGCGTGGTGCAGTTAATGGGGTTGCAAAGAGTCGGACACAACTGAGCAACTGAACAGAACTGATCAACTAGTTGCAAAAATATGTTCAGTGTTATAAAGACATTAGTTGACTTTTTGAGGAAAAAACATAACTTAAGAAAAATACATGTGTATTTGCCACTGTTTTATGAAATGGTTTAACATTCATAACAAACAACATTGTTTGTTACATTTGTTACATAACATTCATAACATCGCCTAACAAAACAGTTTAAATTAAAAAAAAAAATCGAACAACTAAGAAATCACTTAAAGAAAACTTATTACTGGAAACAACTGTAGGAGACCCAAAGCCACCAGTCTAAGAAGTTCAGAAATTCGGGTAAGGAAAATGATCAAAAGAAACTAAAGATAAAGGTGCATTTCCAAAAAGATGATTTAACCTTCAATGAAAAAGTGAAAGATTTGAAAGAAATCAAATGTGAAAAAGGCTGAGTAAGGAAAATGAAGGTGCTGCACATTTAAAGAGCTAAAGTGAAAAGTAAACAAAAAAGAATAATCTGAACAGTAATGAAACATTAGAACTTTGATTCCTAAATCATCTGGGAATCACCCGAAGTATAATTATCAAAGTAAAAGAGTTACAGACTTTTGGGGAGTTAGGTTATATTCATTTTCCCTGGTACTATTTTATTTTATTTTTTTAAATAAAATGCTAGAGTGGCATTTCCTTGGGCTTTCTTAGTTTTTACTTATTCACACAGCTAAGCTATCAAAACCAGAGGCATCAAAATCAGTTACTAGTTAGAATTCAATGAGACAGAGTTTGTACAATGTGTAACTATTTCCCTTGGGATATGCTCAAAACTGGAAGATGATGCTGTGAAAGTGCTGCACTCAATATGCCAGCAAATTTGGAAAACTCAGCAGTGGCCACAGGACTGGAAAAGGTCAGTTTTCATTCCAATTCCAAAGAAAGGCAATGCCAAAGAATGCTCAAACTACTGCACAATTGCACTCATCTCACACGCTAGTAAAGTAATGCTCAAAATTCTCCAAGCCAGGCTTCAGCAATATGTGAACCATGAACTCCCTGATGTTCAAGCTGGTTTTAGAACAGGCAGAGGAACCAGAAATCAAATTGCCAACATCCGCTGGATCATGGAAAAAGCAAGAGAGTTCCAGAAAAACATCTATTTCTGCTTTATTGACTATGCCAAAGCCTTTGACTGTGTGGATCACAATAAACTGTGGAAAATTCTGAAAGAGATGGGAATACCAGACCACCTAACCCTGTCTCTTATACACATCTCCTGTATCATATTGAAAGTGATACTCAATGTCCCAGTTTCAGTCCTTTTATTAAAGGGAATACATAGCTTAATAGGCCCACCATTCCAAAATCTGTACACACAATTACAAATTGCTAGATATCCCTGAAATTTTTTATACAGTATCTCCAAAATTTTGTCCTATGCAATCTTCTTGGCAAACATATTTTGCTTGGGTCCAGTAAGATTTTCTGGAAGCTCAACCTCAAAGATGAGACAGATCTTAAATGACTGGGA
>SJYX01004495.1:12020-36015 GCA_006410675.1 Oreotragus oreotragus
TGTGGTGTTGGAGAAGACTCTTGAGAGTCCCTTGGACTGCAAGGAGATCCAACCAGTCCATTCTGAAGGAGATCAACCCTGGGATTTCTTTGGAAGGAATGATGCTAAAGCTGAAACTCCAGTACTTTGGCCACCTCATGCGAAGAGTTGACTCATTGGAAAAGACTCTGATGCTGGGAGGGATTGGGGGCGGGAGGAGAAGGGGACGACCGAGGATGAGATGGCTGGATGGCATCATGGACTCGATGGACGTGAGTCTGAGTGAACTCCGGGAGATGGTGATGGACAGGGAGGCCTGGCGTGCTGCAATTCATGGGGTCGCAAAGAGTCGGACACGACTGAGTGACTGAACTGAACTGAACTGATGCTCAAAACTCTCCAGTGATAAGAATATCACAGAATCTTTATAAATAGTTGATAATGACCTAATTTAAATAAATTTATCTTTAGTCTTATCCATCACATCTAGTACACTAAAGAAAGTTTGCCTTAGGAATATTGATAAGATAATAATTCACCACGAAAAATGATGTTATATGCAATAAGTTAGTCTTACAGTCTCTCAAGAATGCCAAATGTATATAAATGGAAGCACATTTCCTCTATACATCGCAGAAACATGTAAATTTAATACAATTCCTAGAAAGGTAAATGTATATACTCCCAGCCATTCTTGAAATGTATTCAGGGAGCTTCCTGTTTAAAAGGAATCTTACTCAAAATCTTTTAAGGAAATGAAAATTAGGATAATCGTTTCCTAATTAATTATTTGTGTAATCTTCACTTTCTTTTATTGTGTTTGCTTAGTATGAGAAGTACCTAGAGTTTGTACCCTTACATATTGTTTAGCCAGTGTCTCTGCCAGCTCCAACCTGTAATGAAGGCTGCAGGTGATGGAGACATATCCACGCATCTCCACATAAAGTTAAAGTGGCTGAATGAACAACAAACACCCAATATATCTTTATTAATTAGCCAATATATCTTTATTAATAAACCTATGTGGTGGTTCGGAGAAGGCAATGGCACCTCACTCCAGTACTCTTGCCTGGAAAACCACGGATGGAAGAGCCTGGTAGGCTGCAGTCCATAGGGTTACTAAGTTGTACACGACTGAGCAACTTCACTTTCACTTTTCACTTTCATGCATTGGAGAAGGAAATGGCATCCCACTCCAGTGTTCTTGCGTGGAGAATCCCAGGGATGGGGAAGCCTGGTGGGCTGCCGTCTATGTGGTCGCACAGAGTCAGACATGACTGAAGCAACTTAGCAGCAGCAGCAGCAGCAGCAGCAGCATAGTTGGTGGTTTAGTTGCTAAGTCATGTCCAACTCCTACAACCCCATGGACTGTAGTCTGTCAGGCTTCTCTTTCCATGGGATTCTCCAGACAAGAATACTGGAGTGGGTTGCCATTTCCTTCACCAGGGGATCTTCCCAACCCAGGAATTGAACCTGGGTCTCCTAGATTGCAGGCAGAGTCTTTACCAACTGAGCTATGAGGGAATTTATAGTCAATGAAAACCCAACTTATGTTTATTAGTAAACTTTTTGCCATGCCCTCCTCCAGGGCATCTTTCCAACTCAGGGATCAAACCCAGGTATCCTGCATTGCAGGTTGATTCTTTACCATCTGAGCCACCAGGGAAGCTCTATCTTGAATATGCCTCTTCCCAAATCCTCTAGTCTACCTCTGTAAAGAGAATCACCCCTTATATGAAGAAAATACTCCCACTGTGGGTTCTTCTAGAGAGCTCTTCTTTAGTCATTTAAAGGATTATACCTTCTGCTTATTTAGAGGAAGACATTATTTTACAAGTGGTGTCAACAGTAGAAACAAAGGAGGTGTGATGGCAACTCAAAGGAAGTTGGGGAGTTGGCACTGCTGCAAAGATGCTCTTCTAGGTTGCGGTTTTCATCTCATGGCTTGTTTTGAAGCAAGCCCCTCTGGGGACTGTATGTAATCAATTCTAAAAGATTATTTTCTTTATCTACCTTCATGTAATATGCATGTATCTTTAGGAGCATTCCTTCTCAGAGAGCCCTGTTAAGCATTTCTGGGGATGTGAAGGGTTCATGGTGCTCAGTAAGAGGTACAACCTATCCAACAAGCCCACCTTAAGGATTCAGCTTTCATCTGCCACAGAAGGGAACCAAATTTGCAGCATTTAGAGTAAATACTTTTAATGTCATGCTTGCTTCTTGCCCACAGCTTTGACTTTTCTCTCTGAAGATGGTTTCTTCCAGGCCATGGCCCATACAGATACACATGGCTGGATTAAAGTTTAATATGATACCTGGAAGAAACTCCAACATAAAATGCAAAAGGAGAACTCTGGGATAAGTGTGAAGTTGGCAAAAAGGCAAATCAAGTGTCACACTATTACAGGCTTATCATTACTCCAGGCAGGAATAGGACTCAGAACTCAGCCAGTTTCCTGTCATTTGCATTTTACTATTTATTTGCATAATGGTCAGACAACAGAACTTAACGGAGGAGCACTATCTCCAATTACACTTTGAGACATTATCAAGATTTATAAGTTCCATATTTCTACTCTGTCTTAAAAGATGATTTTTTCAACTTGGGTTAGTCTGGAAGGGTAGACAAAAGTATAGTTTACAAACTCTTAAACTAGGAAAGAGCCTAAGAAGTCACCTAGTCCATTCCTCTGTTCACAATCACACTAAATCATCCATGCTGTACAAGAGGCAAGAAAATTGAAAGTTAGGAGAAGAGTATGAAGGGAAAATAAGAATAGCTTTTTGGATCATAATACCAGTTTGTCATTTACAAAGTATTTCCTCATTCATTATCTGATTCAATTCTCTCCCTACTGAATTATTTATTTATCATCAACTCCTATGAGGTAATAATTATTGTCATAATTTCCATTTCACAGATTAAGAAAACTCAAAGGTTAAATCACATGCCTGAGATCATTAAATGGTGTGGCAAAGCCTTGAACCAAAATCTTCAGATGAGAAGATCTGAGCAATTCTTATTACAGCAAAGAATTATTCTTTGCCAGTGATATCTGTGACAATTCAAGGCTTTTCACTCTGAGTTCTTAGTTCTTCTTTCTGCTTAACCCTGAAAGGAAAGACTTTACCTCCCCAACTACAACTTAGTTCTTGAATTTCCATATTGCTTTACAACCTAAACCAAACACCTGACCGGGGGGAGCAATTATGAGACAACTACAGATCATCAAACACCTGGGAAGTAGAAGGAAACAAGAAAGGAACAAGAGTTTCATAGTGTGAAAACTGTAGCTTTAAAAAAAACTCAAAAATCAGCTTAAGCAGGGGAAAAAGGTTCCTTCAAGCCTCAAGTTTCTCTTAAAAATATGAAAATTTAAATGAGGCTGTCAATCCCAATGTGTTCTAAGTTTCTCTGTGTGTGTGTTAAGTCGCTTCAGGAGTGTATGACTCTTTGCAACCCTATGGATTGTAACCTGCCAGGTTCCTCTGTCAATGGGATTCTCCATGCAAGAATACTGGAGTGGGTTGCCATTTCCTTCTCCAGGGGATCTTCCCAACCTGGGGATAGAACCGTATCTCTTATGCTTAATACATTGCTAGGTGCATTCTTTACCACTAACACCACCTGAGAATAGCAAATAGTCACCCAGCCAGGACCAGGGATCATTGGGCATGCTCCACAATCCAGCTCCTTCCCCAGAAGCTTGGCTCCACCTCTCGGCTATGTAAGCAAGGGAGGAAAAAGAGGAGAAGCTGGCTGCTTGAATCCCACCTGCCTGCACAGCAAAAACACAGCTTGCATGTTTAATTTTAGGCCTGTCTACCTTGAGGGCAGTCCTATAATTTTCATTTTAGCAAGGCACCAGCAGTGATCACTGCTAAGCAGATGGGAAAGGCTCAACACATTCAAGTTTACATCACTTCATAGGAAATAGATGAGGAAACAGTGGAAACAGTGTCATACTTTATTTCTTGGGGCTCCAAAATCACTGCAGATGTTGACTGCAGCCATGAAGGAGTAAGCCACACTTACTCCTTGGAAGAAAAGTTATGACCAACCTAGACAGCATATTGAAAAGCAGAGACATTACTTTTATAGATGGGGAAACAGTGGAAACAGTGTCAGACTTTATTTTTTGGGGCTCCAAAATCACTTGCAGATGGTGACTGCAGCCATGAAATTAGAAGACACTTACTCCTTGGAAGAAAAGTTATGACCAACCTAGATAGTATATTCAAAAGCAGAGACATTACTTTGCCGACTAAGGTCCATCTAGTCAAGGCTATGGTTTTTCCTGTTCTCATGTATGGATGTGAAAGTTGGACTGCGAAGAAAGCTGAGCGCCAAAGAATTGATGCTTTGAACTGTGGTGTTGGAGAAGACTCTTGAGAGTCCCTTGGACTGCAAGGAGATCCAACCAGTCCATTCTAAAGGAGATCAGCCCTGGGATTTCTTTGGAAGGAATGATGCTAAAGCTGAAACTCCAGTACTTTGACCACCTCATGGGAAGAGTTGACTCATTGGAAAAGACTGTGATGCTGGGAGGGATTGGGGGCAGGAGGAGAAGGGGGTGACAGAGGATGAGATGGCTGGATGGCATCACGTACTCGATGGACGTGAGTCTGAGTGAACTTCGAGAGATGGTGATGAACAGGGAGGCCTGGCGTGCTGCGATTCATGGGGTCGCAAAGAGTCGGACATGACTGAACGACTGAACTGAACTAAACTGATACCATTTCTAATTTGCTCTCTCACTTGTATTATAGTTTTCTGTACCTCAGAAATACCTTTTTTCCCTCAGATGTTGAGCATATTGCTCCATTGTTTTCTTGCTTCCAGCAGTGTTGATATGAAGTGTAATGTTAATCTAATTTTTGTTGTTTTGAAGTGTAATTTTTATTTTTTATTTTGGATGCTTAAAAACATCATTGTTCTTATTGTCAGATTTTATTACAATTTGACAAGGAGTTGGTCTTTTTATTTTTCATCCTACTTGGTACTCAATGGTTTCTTTCTACATATAGACATATCATTTGGCTCAGGGAATTTTTCTTCCTTTTTTTATTTTTTAAAAATATTTCTATTCCTTAATTCCCGTCTCACCTTTTAGAATTCCTATGGCATGGATATGAGGGCTTCTCTTCTCTTCTCTCCTTGTCTTAATTGCTGTTATGGATTGAATTTGGCCCCTTTCCTCAAATTCATATGTTAAAGTCTCAAACCCCAGTTCTTCAGAATATGACCTTGTTTGGAAATAGTGTTATTAGATACAGTTAAAGATGAGATCATATCCGACTAGTGTTCTTGTAAGAAAGGGGAATTTTGGACACAGATACATACATAGGAAGAATATCATGTGACTTTGAAGGCAGAGGTTTGGGTGATGAATCTATAAGCCAAGGAATACCAAAGGGCTTCCCAGAAGGCACAGTTGTAAAGAATCTGCCTGCCCATGCAGGGGATGCCGCAGGTGTGGGTTCAATACCTGGGTCAGGAAGATCCCCTGGAGTAGGAAATGGCCAGCCACTCCAGTATCCTTTTTCCCCTCGACTCCAGTACTCTTGCCTGAAAAATTCCATGGACAGAGGAGCCTAGCGGGCTACAGTCTATGGAATCACAAAGAGTCAGACGCAACTGAACACACACACCTGCCTGTACCAAAGGTTGCCAGGAAACCAACAGAAGCTAGGAGAGAGACACAGAACAGATTCTTCCTCATAACCCTTAGAAGGAGTAACGTTGTCAATAATTTGATCTTGGAAGTCTAATTTCCGGCACTGAGGATAAATTTTTGTTGTTTAAGCCATCCAGACTGTGGTACATTATTACTTCACCTGAGAAAAATAATACAACTGTGTTGATAGCCTCCATTTCTTTTGCTGTTTCACTGTGATACAGAATTCCTCAATCACCTCTCAGAACTCATTAATTTGTTCTACAGCAATGTCCATTCGGTCTGTTATTTGACCATTTACATTTTCATTTCAAGATCTGATTACAGATCATTTGTTCCTATTACATGGGTTACAACAAACACAGTTTTTCAAAGCTCTTTTCCTTTGAGACTTATTAGATAGGATGGTATTCAGTTTTAAGCCACAGAAACCACAATAAACTGTAATTTAAGCAAGTAATAGGTTTGTTTTCTCATGAATTAAAAAGTCCATAAAGAGCATCCAGCGCTGTCATCCAGGGATTAGACTCCTTCAATTATTTTATCTTACAGTTTTGACTATGTGAACTTCATGCTTATGGAGGTAAGGGGTAGCTCCTGCACTTCACAGCATAGGGCATACATTTCAGGCTATAAGGGAAAAAGATCTGTGTAATAGGAGGACAAGGAGAGGGAGTGAGTCACTTGAGATCCAGGTCTTCTGTCCCTTGGACTGCAAGGAGATCCAACCAGTCCATTCTGAAGGAGATCAGCCCTGGGATTTCTTTGGAAGGAATGATGCTAAAGCTGAACCTCCAGTACTTTAGCCACCTCATGTGAAGAGTTGACTCACTGGAAAAGACTCTGATGCTGGGAGGGACTAGGGGCAGGAAGAGAAGGGGACGACAGAGGATGAGATGGCTGGATGGCATCACGGACTCGATGGACGTGAGTCTGAGTGAACTCCGGGAGTTGGTGATGGACAGGGAGGTCTGTCATGCTGTGATTCATGGGGTTGCAAAGATTCGGACATGACCGAGCGACTGAACTGAACTGAACTCATTCAAGTTTTCAAAGGCTTCCTTGGCAGCTCAGACTGTAAAGAGTAAGTCTGCCAGTGCAGGAAACCCAGTTCTATCCTTGGGTCAGGAAGATCCCCTGGAGAAGGGAATGGCAACCCACTCCAGTATTCTTGCCTGGAGCATTCCATGGACAGAGAAGTCTGAGGGGCTATAGTCCATGGGGTCACAAAAAGCTGGATAGTACTGAATGACTAAGGCTTTCACTTTTTCATTTAACTTTAGTCTGCTCTCAAAAAGTTATCAATGACTAATTTTTCCCTCTTGTACTCCCAAGGAAGACAGAGGTGACTACAACAGGAAGAGGACTTGACTGGTATTCAGAACAAAAGCCAATTCAAGTCAAGTCTCAAACACAAACCAATTAGAATGTCTAGATGAAGGGAGTTTATTTCATTTTAATATATATACTCTTTGCAAGGCCACAAGTGAAAGTGTATTCTGTGGGATATGGAAATGAACAAGGTAACCTACAAATCATGGGGAGAGTTAGGAGATAAGATGTAAACAATGGAGCACTTGAAAACTTTTTAACTATAGTTAACAAACATTGTTTGAGGGTTTACTTTTTGTGCCTATGAAGTACTGAAGATAGGTGAACAAGAGGACATAGCTCTTGCCTTCATGAACCTTAGTGTAATAAGAAAATTTGAACAAGTAGTTACAAGTGTGTTGAATGCTACTAAAGGGAAAGAAGTCCAAGAAGCTATTGCAGTTTCACTTCCAAAGCTTCCTTGCTGGAAAAGCAATGGTGTGATAATGAGGAAAGAAAAAAAAGATGGAGAGAATAGGGATCACTCTAAAATGACACACCATCTACCACTTGTCTGATCTTTTCCTGAGAACATGTTGGAGACGGGGAAGGGGAAAGAATAAAAAAGAAAGGTGGAGAAAGAACAGATGAGAGAAAAGGAAGTGAAGGACAAAAACCAATTGTGAGGCCATGTCTACCCTATTTGGTCAAGCTGAGGCATTACTATGGCATCAGCTTGGCATCATCACATTCTCCTTTTTGATTGAAACAAATTTGCCTGAGCTGGTTATTCAGGTGAAATTCGAAGAGCCAAGGGCACTTTCACAAAGGATACATACTGCCAGCTAACATTCCCTCCCTCTCTGCTCATCCAATAAAAACAGGTTTGATGATCCCAGGCTGGGCATGACTAATTGTGTTGGGTGGCAGCCGCTGCACTGGTCTGTGTGGCTTTGGTGCTTGTCATATTGCCTTGCAAAGCCCTTTGGTATACTTTGAGAACAGAAGGCACTACCAGTCACTCTGATTCTAGTTTGTATAAATAAAGCTCAGTAAGTTTAAAGTGCCCCCTTTAATCAAATGATGTGGGGACAATGGCAGCTTGAGAAATCTACTCCCTGGACAAGTCTGAGCCTGGTCTTTTCACCCTTGAGATGGATTTGGGTACAAGAGGCAGTGCAATGCATGACGCATACATGGGCTCCAAGACCTGGAGTGTGCCTTCATATGGAGCGTGCAAAGAGCAATTAGGAGTTCTAGCCAGGAGATTGAGTAACAGCCTCTGATACTCTTCAGAACATCCTGTACCTACCCACTTTGGGAGCCCCTAGAAGCAAGGGGGGCTGCCTAGGGAGTCCTGGAAGAAAGAAAATTAGATAATCAGTCCTTGCAAGAGCTGTGCATTTCAGCATAAAGCAGTAGGCCAACCTCTAAATGTATACTGGTGGGTAACTAATGGCTGGGAGAACAGGGCTGCGGTGTGGAGTAGGAAAGAAATAGTTTACCAAGTGGCTTCAATGTGCTGGGTGCTGCATCTCATTTTCATTCTCACAACAGTCAAGCAAGATGGGGTTTTATAATTCCACTCAAAGGACAAGAAAAGTGAAGCTCAGAGAAGCTGAATAATTTACATAGGGTCACACTGTGAGTGACTATGAACTAAATCCAATTATTTCAAAGTCCACTGTTTTTTCCATTGTACCATGCCACCTTCCCAGAAGTATTTTAGTAGAATTCCCTATACCGCCAAATGTGGTGATGATGCTCATTAGACTCTACATCAGAAAATATTTGGGGGCTCAATAATATTTTCAGAGACATTTTTGGAAAATGCCATTCATATAGATGCAGTAATGAAATAAAATATATACTAGAGTCATATTCCATCACCAAGAACTATGTTTTTCAAGTAGGCAGCCCACTTTGAAGGAAAGCATTCAAACTTTATGGCTGTTTGTCTACACTTGCCCTAGCTTGCCTTCCTGCTGGGAAGCATATGGGTAGCCAAAAAATGAAATGAACATTACTGAATACTTACTAAGCATAAATCATTACTGCCTTCCAGCAAGGATGTACACATTTAGGCAAACATCACACATGACACTACATTCCTCACCTGATTTTACTGTCTACTTGCTGATCCACAGTGGTCCAATAAAAAGAGCAATGGTAGAAACAAAGAGGTAGAAACACCTGGTTAAACTCCTGCTTCCTACACTTCCGAGCTGCATTATCTTTGAGAAGTAACTTCATCTAGTTTAACCTCAGTTTCCTCATCTGAAATAAATGAGAATGCCTTTTTATAGAGTCATTCTAAGTATTAAGTAGGATAATGGGTATGGAAGGATCTTGTAAATGACAGAGCTACAGAGGAGTGCAGGGGTATTAATATTTTCATTTGGCAAGTCCAAGAAATCAACAAATGAGCTGGAATTTAAAGTGGTGAATTTCTACCCTTTTAACAAGGTATAAAATAGGGTAGTGTCATTTTTAACCTTGGCCTTAAAGAGAAGCAATACAGTGAGGATTAACTCTATAACAATTGAGTCTAGAGCAGGCTTTACTATATTTGAGCAGTATACAAGAACTATGTAACTCCATAATGCCTTAATAATAGATGGTCTATGTATGCAGGTATTAACAATCTAACTTCATCCTTCAAAATTAATTTTTGTTTGGCTCTTTTTTTCAGGGGGAAAGCTGGGCACCTGAAAGAGTGAAGGTCATTCATTAACTAATTCACTTAACCTTCAACCATTCACAGAATGCATTGTATATGTCAAGGATATGAAGCCCAGAGGTAGAGAGGTCAATTTCTTTTCTTGTAGAGGTATAACTGATGAGTGAATAGACTCAACAGCAGAGATGTGATAAGAGAAGTATGAAAGGTGTTTTAGGGACTTTCCTGGAGGTCTAGTAGTTAAGACTCCAAGATCCCAATGCAGGGGGCCCAGATCTGATCCCTGGAACTAGATCCCACATGCCGCAACCAAAAGATCCTGCACACTGCAATGAAGATGAAAGATTTTGCATACTACAACTAAAATCTGGAGCAGCCAAATAAATAAATAAATGAACATGTTTTAAAAATATGACATAGGTAAGTAAAGTGACACTGAACTAGGATTTTGCCAGGTGAAAAAGGGGAAAGAACTTTCTAAGCAGAAGAAAAAGAAATGAAAACCCACAGAGAAGTGAAAGGAAATAAAAGTTTCATGTGACTGAAGCAGACAGTGTGTGTATGTTTAGATGCTTATGGGGAAGGAGGATCAGTTGGAAGGAAATAAAATGCTCTTATATGGAGGTAGAAGAGGCTATCATCTCCAGTCATGATTTCAATGGTACATGGAAGATTCACCTCTCTCAAAATATCTACCCTTATACACTTGCTAATTCCTAAAATTCCATTTGGGATTCTGAGTTTCCTCTATCCTTTAAGAATCCCCTATTAAAATGAAAGTGCCTTTAAGAGAAGCCACTGCTGCTGCTGCTGCTAAGTCGCTTTAGTCGTGTCCGACTCTGTGCGACCCCATAGACGGCAGCCCACCAGGCTCCCCCATCCCTGGGAGTCTTCAGGCAAGAACACTGGAGTAGGTTGCCATTTCCTTCTCCAATGCATGAAAGTGAAAAGTGAAAGTGAAGTCACTCAGTCACGTCCGACTCTTAGCGACCCCATGGACTGCAGCCTACCAGGCTCCTCCGTCCATGGGACTTTCCAGGCAAAACTACTGGAGTGGGTTGCCATTCCCTTCTCTGGAGAGAAGCCACTATGAGCCATAATAAGAAGGACTTGCAAGAAGGGAACAAAGGGAATGTCTTGGCGATCTGGTAGGAATGTATATAGATACCAAAGATGCCCTTCACTAACAGTGTCAGTTTTTCACAGAAGACAAGCTTGGATGCAGAATTATAGAGTGTTATCATCAATACAATATAGGTGTTGATTCCTATGTTTTAAGTATAACAGAGCTGTATAACAGGCTGTACTGTGGGCTAATCACTGCCCATAAACTACTGTGACTCATTCACATCTTTTCCCCATATCTAGATACTTGGGACCATTACTGTATGTGATTTCTAAAGCTGATTATTGGTGGTAGGTATAAACTGTGGTCATGGAGAAAAAGGAGTGAAGTATCTCAGGCAGGACTCAAAGTCTCGAATGACCCTGACCTCATTAAACAATGCATTGTTACCTCAGTGTGAGGAAACCTCAGACTCAGATATTTCACTCCAGGGATATGCCTTTACATGGACAATGAACTGACCAGGCCAGTCATTTGAATCATACTAATGTTCATCATAGATTGCCAAGTAATTGCTAGAGTTAAGGTAATTTATAATGTTTATAAACGAAGCCAAATAACTAGTTATATCACATCATGATCCATTTCACTGTTCCACCCCTCAGAAATTCAATCCATACTGCTTATTGTTATTCCTAATAGTGCTGATTCTAAATGATAAAGAATTTTGAGATGCATAATACAGATGGATATTTTGCTATCAACTCTTGCACTTTTTCACAGGAGAGATAATTTCTCACTGCTGAAGAGACCTTAGTGTGACTACTATGGTTAGTGCCCTCCAAATTCATCTGTATTCAGTTGGGTATATCTTTCACTTTCCTTTTGCTATTTTATTTTCTCAGCTATTTGTAAGGTCTCCTCAGACAACCACATTTCTTTTTCTTTGGTATGGTTTTAGTCACTGTCTCCTGTAAAGAAAGCTGAGTGTCAAAGAAGTGATGCTCTCAAATAGTGGTGCTGGAGAAGACTCTTAAGAGTCCCTTGGAGAGCAAGAAAACTAGGCAATCGTAAAGGAAATCACTCCTGAATATTCATTGGAAGGACTGATGCTGAAGCTCCGATACTTCAGCTACCTGATGTGAAGAGTCAAGTCATTGGAAAAGACTCTGATGCTGGGAAAGGTTGAAGGCAGAAGGAGAAGGGGGCGACAGAGGATTAGATGACTAGATGGCATCATCGACTCAATAAACATGAGTTTGAGCAAACTCCAGGAGATAATTAAGGGCAGGCAAGACTGGCATGTTGCAGTCCATGAGGTCACAAAGAGTCGGACATGACTTAGCAACTGAACAATGAACGTCATCTGAGATCTAGAAATACTGCTGCTCACAGAACAACTCATAAGACATAGAAAAAGAAACCTATTCAACACAAAAAGAATTACAAAACCAAACTTGCCAACAAATAAGCCTGGGAGAGTTGAAAGACAATATGAGAGAATATAAGAATATCCCTCTTTGTTTCTTCCATTTTCCCTAACCTACCTCTTGACTCCTAGGAAAAGGTTATCAACAGTTCCAAAGTTATTCAATGAAGGGGGACCATCTAACAACAGGAAAGCAGGGCAGTTAATTTTCTTGGATTTGAGCATTTATTAAGTGTTTGTCCCATAAATAATCTGTTATGTTGAAACAATCCTTACCTAAGTTCTCGTAAGTGACAAAGCCTGTAGTCAAATGCAGATCTTTCTGAACCTAAGTCAAGTACTCTCTCAATAAGAGTTCACAGGAGTTCCTTCGGAAACAAGATTCCAGCTTACTTTTCTGCTATGTCATCTCCAGAATCTTTACGCAAAATCTCCAGAGCCTATGTGATTCACTTTCATCTATATAAGCCATAGCCATGGTCTATAAAGACCCTGAGCTTCTCTTATACCTATTGTTTTGACATCTATCTCCAAATTTTAATGTATAGCTCAACTTCTCCCTTTTCCATGAACTTTCTGCTGGATCTATGAATGTGGAGACAGGAGTTCTTGGGTGGCAAAGAGATCTGGGTGAACAGTGGAATTATACACTATATATTCTTCTCCAAAATCCCCAGTAAGCTCTATAAAAAGAAAATGGAAAAGAAAGAGTTTCGGTTAGCATTTGGGAACAGATTTCTGTCAGGACTCTGAGGTACTAGTTTTCCCCCTGGAGATGGCTTTTTGTTCCTTCGGGATCTTTAGGAAAAAGACATCTATCTGCTTAAGATGAATTAAGAACTCTCATGGAGTTAAGGAGTAGGCTATGAAAACTATGTGTGAGAACTATTGAGTTGTGGCTGAGGCAAGATCAAAAATGACCAAAAAATGACCACCCTACCTTTGCTGTCAGGGTCATGTGCCACCTTTAAGAAAGAGAAGCAAACCTACATAGAGACCTACAGCAACACTCACAGAAGGAACTAATTCAACTTTCCCAATCTGCCATTTTGTTTTGAAAGGGGTTGAGCAAATAAATGAAAAATTACAACGTTTGCATTGATGACATCTGAAGGAAAACAAACTTATTTATCGTTTTTAACCAAAAAGAAGAAGAGTGAAAGCAAGAGAGAGAACAGCACAAGCATGCAAGTGAGAGTCAGTGTGAGCTCTAACTGGATTAAATATGCTTTGTTTAATAGCTACATAGAAACCTGAAGCTCATAAATTTTCCTTCATGTGCCCAGGACAACAGAGAATTGCAGATTTATGAGCTTTGTGTTAGAAATCTGTAACAATATCTTCTACATTATACAAGATTTGTTGAAATGACATTCCAAGGACTGTTTGCTGGATATTAAAGAAAATAGTGCAAGACAATCACCTACATTTTCACACATGCTTAAAGCTTTTTCTTCATTCAAAATGTCCATTTTGATCTCACAACACTCTTCTGAAGTGTGCTTTTAGGAAATACAAAGTAGCCTTACAAATAGCTTACGTAGGAAATCTATCAGCTCTAAAAATGAGGTCTGTGCACCTACTCTTCTGCAGTTCTTTCCAGTTTTCAGTGTCCTTTTGAAGCCAAAACTGTTCACCAGGATCACCTGGGGTATTAAGATATTCAATGACAATTCTATATGTACATTAATAGATGCAGAGCCGTGAAAATTTTTGCCCAGGCTAAGCCACTGAAAAGATCTTCAAGATAACAAGCTGGCAAAATAATGCATTCCTACTATGTATAACATAACGAGTCAAAAAAGGGGTATGTTGGGAAATAAGAATTGGATTCTGGTTCAGATTCTGTCACTGAGCTGCTGGGTGAATTTAAACACATCTCTAGGTGTCTCTCAGCCTCAGTCATCTCATCTGAAAAATGGAATTGATACGGACCACACATCTGCTTCAGAGGCTGTTTATGAAAGGACAATGAAACAAGGAACATTAAATACTTCTAAAAACACAAAACAATCTACAAATGTAAGAGATTATCACTATGAGAAAGTTCTGCTAATAGTCTCCTAAAAAAGTGAAGTTACCAGGAGAATAAACTGTCAATAGCTACATAGCACTTATGCCTAGATGAAGGAAAAAATGTATGCCAAAAGTCCTTTCATTTTCCCAGTCACTGAATATTAAAAAGCAGAGACATTACTTTGCCTATAAAGGTCCATATAGTGAAAGCTATGGTTTTTCCAGTAGTCATGTACTGGACAATAAAAAAGGCTGAGTACCGAAGAACTGATGTCTTTGAGCTGTGGTGCTGGAGAAGACTCTTGAGAGTCCCTTGGACATCAAGAACATCAAACCAGTCAATCCTAAAGGAAATCAACCCTAAATATTCATTGGAAGGACTGATGCTGAAGCTGAAACCCCAATACTTTGGCCACCTGATGTGAAGAGCTGACTCACTGGAAAAGACTTTGATGCTGGGAAAGCTTGAAGGCAGGAGGAGAAGGGGACGACAGAGGATGAGATGGTTGGATGGCATCACCAACTCGATGGACATGAATTAGGACAAACTCCTGAAGATGGTGTAGGACAGGGAAACCTGGCATGCTGCAGTCCATGGGTTGCAGAGTTGGAAAAAACTGAGCGACTGAACAACAAAGCTACAGAGCACATATGCCTAGATAAAGGAGAAAATAAATGCTCAAAGTCTTTTCATTATCCCAGCATATTGTGTTTTATGGACTCTCTGCTACCATTCCAGATTAAATTGTACCATGCAGGAGGAGAAGGGGACGACAGAGGATGAGATGGTTGGATGGCATCACCAACTCGATGGACATGAATTAGGACAAACTCCTGAAGATGGTGTAGGACAGGGAAACCTGGCATGCTGCAGTCCATGGGTTGCAGAGTTGGAAAAAACTGAGCGACTGAACAACAAAGCTACAGAGCACATATGCCTAGATAAAGGAGAAAATAAATGCTCAAAGTCTTTTCATTATCCCAGCATATTGTGTTTTATGGACTCTCTGCTACCATTCCAGATTAAATTGTACCACCAATGTACAGTTGGGGCTTCCCTTGAATCTCAGTTGATAAAGAATCTGCCTGCAATACAGGAGACCCGAGATACAGGTTCAATCCCTTGGTTGGGAAGATCCCCCCTGGAGAAGGAAATAGGAACCTACTCCAGTATTCTTTTTTCAAAAATTAATTAACTTATTTTAACTGGAGACTAACTACAATATTGTGGCAGTTTTGCCATACATCGGCATGAATACAGGTGTCCCCCCATCTTGAAACCCCCTCCTACCTCCCTCCCCACCCCATCCCTCTGGGTTGTCCCAGAGCACCAGCTTTGAGTGCCCTGCTTCATGCATCAAACTTGCACTGGTCATCTATTTTACATACGGTAATACACATGTTTCAATGTTATTCTTTCATANGAATACAGGTGTCCCCCCATCTTGAAACCCCCTCCTACCTCCCTCCCCACCCCATCCCTCTGGGTTGTCCCAGAGCACCAGCTTTGAGTGCCCTGCTTCATGCATCAAACTTGCACTGGTCATCTATTTTACATACGGTAATACACATGTTTCAATGTTATTCTTTCATATCGTCCCACCTTCGCCTTCTCCCCCAGAGTCCAAAAGTCTGTTCTTTACATCTGTGTCTCTTTAGAGATAATCCTATATAGGGTCATCGCTACCATCTCTCTAAATTCCATATATTTGCATTAATATACTATATTGGTGTTTCTCTTTCTGACTTATTTCACTCTGTATAATAGGCTCCCGTTTCACCCACCCCATTAGAACTGACTCAAATGTGTCTGTAGAATTCCATGGACAGAGGAGCCTGGCAGGCTATAGTCCATGGAATCACAAGAGTTGGACACAACTAAACCACCACCAATATACAGCTGCCCATTAATAAACCCATTTGTCCTTATACTCAAATACAAAAAATAGTGACTAGCTTACTGAGCACATATGTGGCACATGCACATACTGGTATATACACATATTGGAGTGGGTTGCCATTTCCTTCTCCAGAAGATCTTTCCAACCCAGGGCTTGAACCCAGGTCCCCTTAACTGCAAGCAAACTCTTTACCATCTGAGCCACCAGAGAAGCCCTTCATATGCAGTAGACACTTTACATACATCATCTTATTTAGTCCTCCTCACAGCAATTTGAGAAGGTAGGTTTTCATATACCTCATCAATAAAGAAATGGAGACTCAGAGAAGCTAAGTAGCTTGTGTAAGAACACAGCTAAGAAATAGGAAAACCAGTATTTGAAATTCGGGTCTGTGTGATTCCCAAATTTTTTCTTATGTGGAGTTCCCTGACTTTCCATTTTAGGTTATTTTATTATTATTTTGTTGTTGTTGTTTTACTTTATTTTACTTTACAATACTGAATTGGTTTTGCCATATATCAACATGAATCCGCCATGGGTGTACATGAGTTCCCAATCCTGAACCCCCTCTCCCATCTCCCTCCCCATACCATCTCTCTGTGTCATGCCAGTGCACCAGCCCCAAGCATCCTGTATCCTGCATTGAACCTAGACTGGCGATTTGTTTCTTACATGATATTATACATGTTTCAATGCNGTTCCCAATCCTGAACCCCCCTCCCACCTCCCTCCCCATACCATCTCTCTGGGTCATCCCAGTGCACCAGCCCCAAGCATCCTGTATCCTGCATTGAACCTAGACTGGCGATTTGTTTCTTACATGATATTATACATGTTTCAATGCCATTCTCCCAAATCATCCCACCCTCTCCTTCTCCCACAGAGTCCAAAAGTCTGTGCTATACATCTGTGTCTCTTTTGCTGTCTCGCATGCAGGGTTATTGTTACCATCTTTCTAAATTCCATATATATGTGTTAGTATACTGTACCAATGTTCATCACAGCACTGTTTATAATAGCCAGGACATGGAAGCAACCTAGATATCCATCAGCAGACGAATCAATAAGAAAGCTGTGGTACATATACACAATGGAGTATTAGTCATTAAAAAAAATACATTTGAATCACTTCTAATGAGGCGTTTGAAACTGGAGCTGATTATACAGAGTGAAGTAAGCCAGAAAGGTTATTTTATTTTTAAATCACCAATATAAATTGCTAAAAGAAAGTGGGGGTATTCTTCATGTCTATGGTACATAGAGGTCTTCCCTTATGGCTCAGCTGGCAAAGAATCTGCCTGCAACACGGGAAACCTGGATCCCTAGGTTGGGGTCGCAAACAGTCGGACACGACTGAGCCACTTTCACTTTATTGTACATAGAAACCACACACAAAGCAAAAATGAATTTGTGTAGGTCTAACCAGTACCTCAGTGCTTAAAATGAGAGATTTCTTCAGCCAAATGATCTGTAAAACCTACACACTTTTCTATCACAATTTCTTATGCCCTTCCTTCCCTGTTCCAGTCTGCACAAGGCAAAATAAAAAGAAAAGGTCTCAGACTCAACCAAGCTAAAGCAAATAATAAAACAACCAAAGACATGGACTTTTAATTGCAGATTCTCCTTGTCCCAGATTAGGGTGGGGGGTGGGGTGGGGGCTTAAATGGCACATTTCTGATACATTTCTGATAAATTTCTGTTCCTGGGCTGCATTCTCAGCAGGGAAGCCAAGGTCACTTAGATTCTGCTGGCATTCATATTCAGCAAAGTGGCTAATGCAGCTAAAATATGTAACACCAATAGGACCACACAAATAACAGCTAAAAATATCATATAACTGTAAGGTACCATCCTTAAAAAGACAAAAGTTATCCAAAATATATTTTAAAATCTTACAACTCAATAATAAAAAGAAAAGTAACCCAATTAAAAATGAGTAAAGGATCTGAATAGACATTTCCTCAAAGAAGATATATAAACAGCCAGTAAGGACATGAAAAGATGTTCAACATTACTGTCAAGAGAAATCAAAACCAATACAATATTTTAAAGTAATTAGCCTCCAATTAAAATATATAAATTTATATTAAAAAAAGAGAAATGCAAATCAAAAGCACAATGAGATACTACTTCACACCCACTAGGGTAGCTATTAACAACAACAAAAAAAACTAAAGTGGACAATAACAAGTGTTGCCTAGGATATGGAGAAACTGAAATTCCCATACATTGCTGGTGAGAATGTAAAATGGTACAATTGCTTAGGAAAAGTCTGGCAGTTCATCAAAAGTTTAAACACAGAATTACCATATGACACAGCAATTCCATTCCTAGGTATATATCCAGGAGAAATGAAAAGATATGCTGACACAAATATACACAAACATTCATAATAGCACTATTTATAATAGCAAACAAGTGGGAATAACCTGAATGTCCATCAACTGATGAAAAGATAAACAAATGAAGTGCATTCATACAATGAAATAGTAGTCAGTTATAAAAATGATACATTCTATGTAATACTCGGTGGCTAAACCTTGAAAACATTATGCCAACCTAAAGAAGCCAGATGCAAACAGCATATATTGCATTATTCAATTTATATGAAATGTCCTGAAAAGACAAATCAATAGAGATCACCCAGGGCTGGAGAAGATAGGAGAAATGGGAAAGTAACCGCAAATAGGTATAGAATTTTTGGGGGGTGATGAAAATATTCTAAAATTAGCTTTGATAACAGTTGCACAACTCTGTGAATATATCAAAAAACTGTACACTTTAAATGGGTGAACTTTATGGTATATAAATTTTATATCAACAAAGCTATAAAAAAGCAATATGCCTTGTAAGAAAATATATCATCATTTTTTATAAAGAGAGAGAGGAAAAAGTAGAAAAGAAAATAAAGGTTGAATAGCCATATGTTACAATGAAGAGAGAACTACAGAAGGACTGCAATTTCCACCAACAATCAATCCCTTTTAGCCCATTTGCCTGAGAATAACTTTCTTTATTGTCTCTCAGCACACCAGCTCCAAAAACCAAACTCTATAAAATAAAATCATCCACTATTGGTGGCCACTTTGCTGAAAACATGACCTCTGAGACTGAGACCAGAGTATCTCAACTTGGCTAAGTATTGGGAGGAGGGTTCTGACCAGCCTGTTTTTCCACTTTTATATGTTTTTATTTTCAAAGAAAAATTTCATTAAGAAGGGGAAATAGTAGGTGTTTAAAGCATATCTCCCAAGGTACCAGCTGATTATTTGATTTATGAACACAATTCCCAGGCCTTATTGTCCCGTATGGATGTGACAGTTGGACTGTGAAGAAAGCTGAGCATCGAAGAATTGATGCTTTTGAACTGTGGTGTTGGAGAAGACTCTTGAGAGTCCCTTGGACTGCAAGGAGATCCAACCAGTCCATTCTAAAGGAGATCAGTCCTGGGTATTCTTTGGAAGGAATGATGCTAAAGCTGAAACTCCAGTACTTTGGCCACCTCATGCAAAGAGTTGACTCACTGCAAGAGACTTTGATGCTAGGAGGGATTGGGGGCAGGAGGAGAAGGGGACGGCTGGATGACATCAACAACTCGATGGACGTGAGTTTGAGTGAACTCCGGGAGTTGGTGATGGACAGGGAGGCCTGGCATGCTGTGATTCATGGGATCGCAAAGAGTCGGACACGACTGAGTGACTGATCTGAAATGAACTGAACTGAACTGATACTTAACATGGGGGCTTCCCTGGTGGCTCAGACAGTAAAGAATCCACCTGCAATGCAGGAGACCTGGGTATGATCCCTGGGTTGGGAAAATTCCCTGGAGAAGGGCATGGCAACCCACTCCAATATTCTTGCTTGGAGAATCCCCATGGACAGAGGAGCCTGGTGGGTTACAGTCCATGAGGTCGCAAAGAGCTTGACATGACTGAGTGACTAAGCACAGCACATGCTTAATAGGGCAGCTCCTCAACAGGCACAGCAGAAGATGAGTATAATGCCAAGGAAGTTAGGGCTGGGTTCAGTTTACAGTGAATTCTATTTGTAAACTACACAATGGAACCAAACAGGGACATGGCTGTCATCACTTTTTACATTAACAGTCCCAAAGGAAAAAGAAAATTAAGTGGAGGGCTGAACTAAAAACCTGCTCTAATCAGAGATTCCAAAATACCCATATTCCAATTCTCCATGAAGACTATGGTCAGCAGCCATATTACTGATGTAGAAGTGCAATTATTTCTCTTTCAGATAGAGCAAACATTTTTTGGTATACATTCGAAGTCTCCTGATCTCAATAGTTTGACAACCAGACAACAGAAAATTTTTTCCTGTGTAATATACATAAAACCCCACAAGTTTCTTGGACATTTCAAATATGATTCTTTGACTCTTTTTGTTTTTTCGTTCTGCTTCGACAAGGTGTTCTTTTCCTTGCCAATTCATGTGAAACTTAAACAAATAAAGCTTTAGTTGAAAAAAAAAATGAGCTTGTATTTACCAAAACAATGCACATAGTTTTCTGTGTAAGCAGAAACAAACCACATAAACAGAATGGTTATTATAATAGCCCATTCCAAATAGACACCCAAGTCCAAGGGGTAAAGGAGATAACATTTGAAGTTATTGATACATTTCTGAGATACTAATGGGAGTGTCTTCTCAACTGACTTAAAGGAGGGAAGAGATGATGGCTCTTCCATATTAAGCCCTTCTCAGTATCTCAGTTTAGCACCAAAGTTTTTAAAAGTTTTTACTGCCTTATCTTAGGTATCTAACCACAGGTATTTCATTTCTTCTTTTAAACAAAAGCATTATCATTTGCAATGCTATCCCATTTTGATAATTCACAGTTTTCGGCACAGGCACATATTACATAAATTCAAACAGATTCTGAAGTCATACCGTAAAAGTTTTGCCCACAGCCAGAGCTAAGCTACCTACAATTATTTCTACATCCTCTCAACATTTTGCAATAGAAAAGAGAACTTTACTCTCTGACCTTTACAATTGTCAGTGGGGAAAAAAACAAACAAACACTTATCATGTTTAAGAAGCCAAGGATATTTGGATCTCTTTCAAGGTTTCTTTTTAATGGATGGATGACCCAATTTTTCCTTTTCTTGCTCCCTCTCCTTTTAAAAAATAATCACAAATACTTCTCACTACCCCCACCATGCCTTCTGCACTGTCCAATAAGTTATTTTTTTTGATTTTCAAAAATGTGTTAATTCTTTGCCCAATTGTTATAATCTCAGCAGATCTTCCTCCTCTACCTACATCCAATGCACTTGAAAGTAGACTCAAATCCCATAAGGACCCTGTCAGTGCAATTAGTAGAAATCCATGCTGTCTGCACTTTTTTGATTACAAAAAGTCTTTCCTTTATCTTTCTGAATGTCACAAGTCAGACATTATCCCCAAAGAAAGAAAGAAAATAGGCTCTATTATTTGGATTTATCTTTTTAGTTACCTTATTTCGCTTAATATTTTTTGGCACTACCAAAAAATCAGAAGCTTAAGCTTGTAGCCTTTGCCTCATATTGAGGAGTAAAATACTCAGCTCTGAGTTTTGCTGGTAATCACAAGGCCTTAGGCTAATTGTTTCCATCCCAGCAATTCCCACACCTGTAAGAATAAAGAACGCTTTATTGACATTGTTTCCTTTACTTGGATTAACTGTAGAGCTTCTGTAAGAGAGTTTATCTTCTGAAGCTTGAGAACTAATAGGGAGATGTCTAGAAATACTACATTTGATTCAAGCTTTTATAACTCAACACTGCTGCCAAGGTTCTGAAGATGAGAGCCTCTGCTACAAAGTCAGTGAAGGAAAGTTGAGAGGCAATAAGTGAGCTATTATGCCAGATATTTCCTGGCTCAGTGAAACAGAAGTCCTCAGCAGATTAGGGAGTGGGCCTAAGCAAAAACTGAGAGCACTGAGCACACACACATCTTAACTAGTCAAGTGGGTCATTGAGGCACTTGAATATATTTCCATTTTGACAAAAGGTGTTTTCAGGAATATCATCTTATGGGAAAGTATATAAATGGATGGTGCCTCTGTTGTTTGAGAAGGTGGGTAGAGAATGGAATGAAAGCCAAATTCAACTCTGAGGAAAAGGTAGAACTCATTACCAATAAGAAGACATGTCAGGAAGAAACACACTTAGTCACTAGTGCTTTCTGTGTTTTGTTTTTAAAACTACCTTCTATGAGTGGTGTCCAATAGGTCTTCTAGAGCTGAAGTGAAGTAAATCACCACTGAGAAGAACATATATTCTAATGTGCTGGCAAGAGCCTTAGAGATCACTGACTCATCTTTCCTACATTTCCATCATGTTTTACAGATGAGGAAAATAGAGAATGGAAATGAATTTTATCCATTTCAATAGTTGTAATACTCAGAGCAATGTTTCTTCAACTGTGAAATGTATACTGGTAGTAAGATCATGAGATGAATTAAGGTGGCACCTCAGTAAACTTTTTTAGTAGTTATACATTTATTTTAATCAGCATGTTAAGAGCACAGATTCTCACAGACTATTAGATAATATTTGGAGATTATTATTATTTTAGGTGTGCTGATAATTTTATGGTTATGTTAAAAAGAGAAAGTCCTTACCTGTTAAATATACACACTGAAGTATTTACAGGTGAAATAAGTCTGAGATTGGCTTTAAAACACTTCAGCAAGAAAAAAAAAACTGAGTAGGGAATAGGTGATACAAGAACTGCAAAATGTTGATAACCATTGAACCTAAGGATAGGTACGTAAAGGTACATTAGGTTGTTCTGATTTTGTGTATGTAGTTTTGAAATTTTCTACAATCTGTTTTTTAAGTAGGGGAGGAAATATTGGTTTCTCATGTACAATACTGATGTGAAAGTTTTTTTTAAATAAATTTATTAAGTGCAAAAAGCAAGTCAAGAAAAACTATATTAAGTACAGAGGAGTAGAGAAGGTATGCAGGGTCAAACCTGCAAAGGTGAAGTTCACTGAGAATGAATGATGTTCAGGAACCACTGCACTAGACCAACAATCCCAAGAGAAGCATGAAATAAGAAAGTATTACTGACAAATACTATGGAAAAGTTCTTCTCCTCAAAGTGCTCCTAGATGACAATAACTTACTTTTAACTGGATCTTTAGTCACTAATTGGAGCAATTATATTTTAAGTGCTACTTCTAATGATCTTTTCTAAGACTTTCACAATAAGCTAAAACACCAGGGATAAAACTACCTATTCTACAAATTTGAAATAGATACTTTGGCAATAACTAGCTGAATGACCCTGGGAAATTCCCTTTACCACTTTGAGCCTCAATGTCTCCTTATATACAAAGAGAGGGTATTAACAACATCTGTCAAAGGGTGGTGGGGTGAGAACCTCAGTCTATATCCCCAGGGGGTCAGCTTGCAGCCTTACAGTTAAAAACAAAGGCAATGGAGATGTTATCACAGACCTGATCTGTTGATCCTGAGAAAACGTCACAGATTCAGAGTTAGGAAGAACTTTTAAAAGCCAGAATAGAAAGAGACACATGTACCCCAATGTTCATTGCAGCACTGTTTATAATAGCCAGGACATGGAAACAACCTAGATGTCCATCAGCGGATGAATGGATAAGAAAGCTGTGGTATATATACACAATGGAGTATTACTCAGCCATTAAGAAAAATACATTTGAATCAGTTCTAATAAGATGGATGAAACTGGAACCAATTATACAGAGTGAAGTAAGCCAGAAAGAAAAACACCAATACAGTATACTAACACATATATATGGAATTTAGAAAGATGGTAATGAGGACCCTGTATGCAAGACAGCAAAAGAGATACAGATGTGTAGAGTGGACTTATGGACTCTGAGGGAGAAGGAGAGGGAGAGGGAGAGGGTGGGATGATTTGGGAGAATAGCATTGAAAT